>CM035181.1:10674226-10726726 GCA_020233015.1 Callinectes sapidus
TGTGTGTGTGTGTGTGTGTGTGTGTGTGTGTTTCATCGCGGTCGCCTGCTGGTCACCCAACCAACCTATCCCCCTACGGCCGCGGCCTATATACGGAAAGAGCTCGGAGCTCATACTGACCGATCTTCGAGTAAGACCACACCACACACCGGGACAGCGACGCCACAAACCCTCGAGTTACATCCCGTATCTACGTAATTGCTGCCGCCAGGTGGACAGGAACTACACATAGAGACTTGCTCATTGAATAAGCTTTATCTAAATATGTTCAGAAAAGAAAAATTGAATGTTACTGAAAATGAGCCTATGATGGTATGGAAGGTTGTGTGGAGTATATGGATGAAGAAATTAAGTTTTGAGGCATTGAACAACACAGTATCTGCCCTGTCCATTTGGATATTACAGGAAGAACAGAAATTAAACATTTTGTCACTTTCTTGGACGAACTGTATAATTATTGCTGAGAAGGGTGTCTGGTAAATGATCCGATGTATATTTACTATTATATAAAAAATCAAATGCAATCTCTCACATTTTATATGCACACATTTTACTCTTGCCTCGCTGAGTGTACTCTTTTATATCACTATTTATTCATCCTATTTTTCTATACTTTGAGACACTTGGCCATCAACAAATATTCGCTGGACAGAACATGCCACCACCACCACCAAAAAAAAAAAAAAAAAAAAAAAGTGGTGAGAACTTTGACACGACAGATACGATGACCTTTCAGTAGTGGAAGTAATGGCGGTGATCTGTATAACACTTGATTAGGTTCAGCAATAATTCAAGCGATTTATAAAGTTCTAAATATACATGACATGTGCACCTATGAGAGAGAGAGAGAGAGAGAGAGAGAGAGAGAGAGAGAGAGAGAGAGAGAGAGAGAGAGAGAGAGAGGGTGTTCAATAACAGTGATATTTATCTAGTGTGTGTGTGTGTGTGTGCGTGTGTGTGTGTGTGTGTGTGTGTGTGTGTGTGTGTTGTAAGTCCGAGAGAGTTAGCCAAAAGAAAGAAATAAGTGTCTTGAAACTTCCTTCTTCAATGAAGACAAGCTGTAGGAAGATGGAAATAAGAAAACAGGGTTTACCAGAGAAAGGTAAGAATGATTGAGAGTATTGGTTAATTCTTGCATTAGGGAGATGGACAGAATAGTGGTGAGAGGAAGACTGTTTTTTCTCTCTCTCTTTCAATGGGAATTAGCATTGCTGATTCCTTGATGAAATTTTACATGAACACTGTTGACATGTGGTAGTTTTGAGGTACCACTACGAAATGATCTTTGGTTATTCAGTCATCTGTGGCTGTGTAACCTTTTTTACACAAGGAAACAACGTCAGAGTGCAAAGAAAGCTAACATAATGCTGCCTCTGGCTGCTGACCAAGGGGAATGCTGACAGAGGAAGGAGACAGGCCAGCTCTTTGGTAAACACTGACTGATTTTAAGTTACCACAGCCAGAAAAAACATCAGCATGCTGAGCTCGAATGCAAGGAAAGGGATTGTTACCAGTAGCAACACACACACACACACACACACACACACACACACACACACACACACACACACACACACAAAGAAAACTGAACCAAACCAGTCCTACACAAATACTTCAATAGAAAGACTCAATTGAATAAATAAATGAACAGTAAAATAGTAAACTAACGATTGACACCACCACTGCAAAGTGAAAAACTGAAAAAAGAACAAACACAATCAAATAAGTATAAAATTCACTCCTCACTATTTGTTTTCCCTGCAGTGACAACATTAGAAACATAGGCCAGTGCTGGACCGTTAATTCACCATTAATCATCAAACGACATTGTCTTTTTTGCTTCCTTGGTCCTATTGAAAGATGGAACGGCAATCTCGACTTAACTGATGAACGATGTCGATGGCATCCCGACAGCACGTTTTCTGCAAGCAAGCAAAAGGTGTCTGAAATGGACTCAGCTTGGGATTCAACAGCAATCCTTTCTACTGTATTAGCGATGAGGCGAAGCAACATGTAATCTTTTTATCTCCTGTCTACGCTTAAGGTTAATGTCAGTAGGTATATATTGTGAACAGACAGTGTCATTTGAAAAGGAAGTGGAATTATTTCCCTATAAATAATTACATACCTGTAGGATATTACTAACCCATAAATAGCACACACACGCACGCACGCACACACACACACACACACACACACACACACACACACACACACACACACACACACACACACACATTACCGTCATAACCATGTCATGATACTCGTACACTTCTTCAAAGTTAGAGCAAAAAAGATCAAGTAGACAGATTCAAGCGGTCACTGAATTTTTCAATGAATTTTTTACACAGAATATTCTGATTTTTCGTAATTAAGTGAGTGAGTGAGTGAGTGAGTGAGTGAGTGAGTGTGTGTGTGTGTGTGTGTGTGTGTGTGTGTGTGTGTGTGTGTGTGTGTGTGTGTGTTTATTATCAGATTCTGTGATCTACGGGAGATACGTTGGTGATGTTCATGCAGTTCCCAATCCACACCAAAGATCGATACGGAAGGGTTATCCACCATACCAGCCAAGGATATTATAAATCCTTGATACCAACACACACACACACACACACACACACACACACACACACACACACACATATATTATATATATATATATATATATATATATATATATTATATATATATAATATATATATATATATATATATATATCGAAACCCTAGGAAACTTAATTGGAAAATGCTTGAAAATAAATTTTGGGCAACAGAATATTAGTATGGAAGATTATGCAACCATTTGAAATATTTTCTTGTGCTTGTTTCAGGTCAAAATTCAAGTAAGAGAGAGAGAGAGAGAGAGAGAGAGAGAGAGAGAGAGAGAGAGAGAGAGAGAGAGAGAGAGAGAGAGAGAGAGAGAGAGAGAGTTCATGATTCAGCTGACCTAGTGACAAAGCATCATCACATAAGCATGAGCATGTTGGTCCTTCAACGTTCTCGATCTTGTATGAATTGTTTCTCCAATCTACAGATACTTATACTAATGTAGCTATGTATAGTCTGCCTCTCAAAGACTCTTTTTTTCACTGATGCATATTCTTTGCTAAATCATTACTACAATAATGAAAATGTGAAAAAGAATGTTTCAATAAGCTTTCTTTGCAGCTGTCGGGATAAGAACTCAATGTTTATGAAGAGAGAGAGAGAAAGAAAAATGTTTACTGAATAGTTACTCACATGTAGCTTACGTTTTCTTTCAGTTTGCTATTAACACGTACTGCCTCTACGTATAATATTCCTGACGTTAATGGTAGTGACTATTTTAAAACACGATAGCTGAATATATATATATATATATATATATATATATATATATATATATATATATATATATATATATATATATATATATATATATATATATATAAAATTGTACTGTGTAATATTCCAAACTATGATAATAGAATTCACACCTTTTTTTTCTTTCTTTTATCGGTGGTTTCTTATCAGCAAATCAGGTGAGCTTCACTCCATCAAAACTCTGTTAATAAGTTACCTACGTGTGTTGAAGATACACTTTTTAAATAATTCATTGCTGCAGGAAAATGCTGCTTTTTCTTTATTGAGATAACAAACAGTACGATGCAGCACACGACCCTTCAATGTTGCACACGACACCACTCATGCTGCACCATTGACCGCTGTGATTCTTAGAATCATGTTATTTCTACATATTTTCAGAGTTTGTAATGGCATAAGATGAGACATTAACCAATTATTCATAATAATAAGATATTGTATGCAAATAACTAAAAAACATGCTTACCCAAATTTGCGCCAAACATTTCAGTTTGCCTATTGAAATAGTGCAGGTTTTTTGCAGTTATGAACGATTACGTCAATGTAATAAAGCTTGCAATCCTTCTAGATATAGAAAACAAGTATAAACTTACACATCTTATTCACGTGAAGTTATCGGTGCGTTGATGCGAGGTGGCATCCGTAGCTATTGCACACGACACGGCCAGCAGCACACAAGCACGGCAGCAGCAGCAGCAGCAGCGGCAGTGGCACATAAAAGGTGCGTCATCCAGCCACACGTCACAGTCATTCTTCAGAGCTTCAAGAGAAAGACACCAGTCCAATCCCTCAACCATCACCATGCCTGATCCCTGCTGCAACGGTGAGCCAACACTGCTCCTCCACCTTTGTCACCAACTTAATTCATTATATACTTTTCATATACTTTAACTTAAAGTACCACAGTTTCATATGCAGTGTTATAGCACGATACTTATTTAAAGCTTAGCTGGTATTTATGCATAATTCAAAGCACTGACGATAACAGGGATAGCTATGACGCACGCACACACACACACACACACACACACACACTATTGAACTGAACTGAGACTGAAGTACAAAACATTAATTCCTCTGGAAATCAATGCATCAGGTCTACAGACTAGGAAAATTCTAACTCCTACTCGATTTTATAGTTTTACGAAACTGGAAATATATGATATTATAGTAATATATTGAGTGCCTTTCTTCATATTCCAGTTATGAGTAATACATAATATTCTGTAGATTATTACATATGAACTTTGAATCCTAATTTGTTTACCTTCCAGACAAGTGTGAGTGCAAGGAGGGAGAATGCAAGACAGGGTGTAAGTGCAAGTCCTGCCGCTGCCCCCCGTGCGATAAGTGTGAGTAAACGTGCTGATATGCAATAGTTCAAAGTTTTTCCTCATTTCATACAGTCTTTTATCATAGCACCATATACTCGTATGTTAGAAAAAGGAAGACTTGTAATTGTTGTGCTAAACATTAAGTATAGTTGTATGACACAATAATGCATGGTGCATTTTTCTCTGATGGGGTAATTTTATCCATAGAGATATCCTTACGATTCCAGTACAAATCAGTGCTTATATAGACATATCCTCTACGCATGCTATCCTTACAGTCAAAAGATGTTATCACACTACGCAGAAGTACTATAATGAATACATACATACCACACCTACGTACAGGTCCTACCACTGTCTTTACACCTTGGTGATGCCATTGTATTAAATCAACAACGTTAATGCTAGTGATTACTACACCCGTACTTGTCCTAACACCGTTCATACAATTTAGAGATTCCATCACATACCCTCAACTATTCCAGTAGTATGGTGAGCACCACATGCCATAGCACTTTTAGAGGTATAGTAATTAGTGGCTGGACAAATGCAGTATTATTGGCGAGTTTCACATTTCGTGCAGTTCCTAACTTTCCCTCATTCTTTAGGCTCGTCTGAGTGCAAGTGTACCAGCAAGGAGGAGTGCAGCAAGACCTGCTCCAAGCCTTGCTCCTGCTGCCCCTAGACACACCAACCCATCATTGGCCCCCATTTCCCACCGACGGACATATCATTGGCCTACTCGTCACACATGCTGCCAGCTTACTAGATAATCACTTCATTTGACAATCAGAATAAAAAGAGCGCTACATCCATGATGTTCCCAACAAGATCCCGTGGGAAAAGAATAGGGCGGAAAGCAAGTGCACGGTGGCCAGACTAGATTCATCATTCATTATTATAAATCATTTGTATTGTATATATATTGGTTGTCCCCGTCATAATGTTATTTTGTTTTCCATGAAATTGTATCTTCGATTTTTCTTTATTTTAAAAGCATTAAAAATACTGTGATCAGTTTTGAGTGTCTTTAATTAACAACCTATTGTGAGTCTAGATAGTGAATAACTGTGTAAAGTGAATGGTGGGGAAACACAAGTTGGGAGATGGTATTTTATTCCCTGACGTTTCATTTACAAAATCTTTTCAGAGATAATGAACAGACAAGGGGAAAAAATATCAATTCATGTACCTATCCATCATTGGCTCAGCCCGCAGGACCACCTAGCGGAACAGATTGTAATTGACGGAAGCCAAGTAAAGCCTGGCGGCGGCCCTTGACAAACACTCGGTTCTGCAGGCTCCACAGAGCAGAGTCCACATGTCAGCAGTTCCCCACAACACGAACGTCCGACTTACGAACATTCATAGATACTAATAACCGTTGAGTGATATCCATAAATGTTCGTAAAATGCTATATTGCGTTCTCAAGTTTGTACTTAGAACCGGGAGCTACATATGTGTTCTTTTTACGTCCTGCAATTGTTTCTGGTAAGTCTTAGGGAATAGTATTTTCTTATTTGGAGTACTAATGGTTTTTAAAATTATAACCTCAAATAACAATTATAGATTGAAAGTTAATATCTAATGACTTGCAAAAAATTCAACTTACGAACAGCCTCTCCGAACCTATTGCATTCACAAGTTGAGCACTGTCTCTATACATATGTATATTGGCATTTTTTCGCCTGTCTGTTCATTCTTTTCTAAGGATGGCTTTGTAACCGAAACGTAAGGGAATAAAATACCTTGCTTCAACTGGTGTTTCCCTACCATTTAATTTACAAATTTCTGTTCACAACTAGTATAAACCCACAACGGTAAGGTACATATTATATACTGTACACTAGTTCATTCTTAATAGCTACAGTAATGGAGCGACCCTAATTGGGAGATTTCAATTCCTCATGATCCATATATAGCAAAGTAAAGAAAAGAAAACGTACGGTGATGAATACACTTTATTTGTGTCCTTGGAGCTCATCACAATTAATCACATCACCCATAGTTTGAGAACTACTGAATTACATTTACTTTTAATTTCAGCTTTCGTTCTTATATGCTTCCCGGATTGTTTCTTCACTAAAGTTGATTTCACATAATTAGGTTTATTGTCAAGAATTCATATCCTCTTCCCATGACGCAAAGACAACCACATCTTTGTTAGTAATAGCAAGTAAGACATTAAAAGCCACTCATGATAGAGAGCACAGGCGTACGAAACCCTTCTCAACTGGTGGGCTGAACTCTCTTTGCCCGAAATAGATTTCCTCTGTAAACCCAAGCAATTATATTGTGTGTGTGTGTGTGTGTGTGTGTGTGTATATATATATATATATATATATATATATATATATATATATATATATATATATATATATATATGTGTGTGTGTGTGTGTGTGTGTGTGTGTGTGTGTGTGTATTAGCACGCTCGGCTCACAAGCGAGAGGGCCCGGGTTCGAATCCCGGGCGCGGCGAGGCAAATGGGCAAGCCTCTTAATATGTATATAACCCCTGTTCACCTAGCAGAAAGTGGGTACAGGACGTAACTCGAGGGGTTGTGGCCTCGCTGTCCCGGTGTGTAGTGTGTGATGTGGATTCAGCTCTGCCCGAAGACCGGTCTATGAGCTCTGAGCTCGCTCCGTAGGGAAAAGGCTGGCTGGGTGACCAGCAGGCGACCGCGACAGTGAATTACAAAGATACGAATGACAACCCACAGCATGGTTATGTTATAACAGGAAGTCTATCTAACCAACGCAATGATGATGTCAAGTTCTGGGAATTCACTGTACACACACAACGCTGTAACTAATACCATTTCTCGTAAGGTTTCCACAGGACACATGGCAGGTCACGTTGTGTGTGACACAAAGGTGTGTGCAGCAGCGGGTGCATGCTCCTGGTCCACTTGATCATAATATATATATATATATATATATATATATATATATATATATATATATATATATATATATATATATATATATATATATATATATATATATATATATATATATATGTGTGTGTGTGTGTGTGTGTGTGTGTGTGTGTGTGTGTGTGTGTGTGTGTGTGTGTGTGTTTAAAATTGAGGCACTTATATAGTAGTGCTTTGTAGTTTGATTATAATAGTTGATATGGATAGATACCCAGAAAGGTGAGAAAAGTAGGATATTGACGAGAGAGAGAGAGAGAGAGAGAGAGAGAGAGTAGGGGGAGACAAGATTGCTGAGGTAGTGGACGAGTCGACATGATAACCACGCCTTGTCTGATTCACTGTTCCACTGAGTTGGCTAATGTGGGTTTCGACCTTAAATGGCAGGAATAACCGCCTCAACCGACCACAATTTGTAATGCATGATAGTGTGCTTTAATATGGGAAGGTGTGAACGAAGCACTGCCAAAATTTCATTCTGCTTTAACTATTTGTTTGGAAGATTATGCGAAAAATGATGTCTCATGCAGTCATTGAAAAGCTCGACAGGTTTCAAAACCGCGAAGCAGTGATATGAAATGCTAGGTAGAAAAGTTAAGGGCACAAACATACCTCTTCCTTAATCCCATTCATTGCTGTCAACTTCTGGGCCATATTCTCAGCAGCTGTCACAGGGGCGTCTGACCATGCCACGCTTGGGATCTGCCCGGAGTCGAATCTTCCTCTGAAGTCTCAACAGGAACCAAGGGTATTATAAAAATCCTTGAAAGGAACTGTGCCAGACCAGCCTCCAACAGTGGGATTCCTGGAACACCATGGCAGGTATGTACTTATACGGGGATATTGTACAAATAAATAAATGAATAAGTAGCCACTGTGTCGTAAACACGGAAATGGTGAATCTTGGACAATTTAACACCAAATGATGCTGTAGCACAGAAAACACCATTACTGTAGGATCACATTCATGACGTTATTATTATTATTTATTTATTTTTTTTTTTTTTTCGTACAGACAGCAACAGTATGGTATAGTTGCTTTGATGTATTTTATTAACCGTCTAACCTATGTATAATCAGTAAATCTCGTTGCTTAGATCACCCGATTTGTATAATGAGGTCGAAGATGCAAGCAAGCTACTCCCTTGATATTACTGCCGATTTGTAGGTACTCGTCTCACTGTTAAATTTATTCATTTGTTACTTGCGGGCGATCATTCTAGGCCTTACTACTTCCACGATATTATATGGTAATTAGTGGCGGTGGAAGGAAATTTTCATGGGTAGGGTTAAAGGGGGAGAGGGGCTGGGGTAAAATGTGGACGTGATTCACAAAATGTCATCAAAATTAAGTATTAATGGTAAATTGATATGTATAAATACTGAGGTACATACAATATTGGTGGCTAAGGGGGCCTTAGTTCATTATTAAAGGGGCTTAGAGCCCCCCCAATCCTCCCCCCCCCCCTTCGGCGCCACCACACTCCTAATCGTCAAATCTTCTGTGTCATAACATTCAATGAACAGATGGGCTTTCAGCTTTTCCAAAATCCCAAATTTGAGCTCTTCTTGACATCTTGTGGTGCACTAGAATCTTGATACCTACATACCTTATCTAGTCAATTATTCATCACTGTCTTAGCAGCGAGCGAAAGCCTGTGGTAAAAAAAAATAAAATAAAATAAAATAAATAAATAAAATAAATAAATAAAATAATAATAATAATAATAATAATAATAATAATAATAATAATAATAAATAAAGTAAAAATTAATAGATCAAAGAGTGGGAGTTTATTTTACAAATTTTTAGAATAATTCTGGTATTGCTAGGTAAGCATTGCATTTCCATGTATACCAACCTACTGGAATTGTTTATCATATGGATATAACCCCCTTGCAGTTCTGTTCATTATATTTTTTGCATTTTTCTTTCCCTTGTTGATTTGGTAAGCCATAATAGATGGAATTGCAATAATCCAATCTGTTGATGACAGGTTTGGAGGTGCATTATAATGACCTGGTCCTTTTTTTTCCTGCTAAAAGCAGTGTCTCTCATATTCTATCCTGCTACGTGATGAAGACCCTCCTATTAGTATACAATAACTTCTATTTTCAGGGCTTCTATATGCTTTCAAAGAACATAGTACAATTCACTATTTCATGCCATTTGTATGACCAGACAGTGTTTGCTGTTTTAGTGAGATGCTTTGTGCGATTATAGTAGTATGATAAAAAGCTTCGCATGAATGTAAGAAAATCAAGGAATTGGAGGCTCTATTTAGGCCAGTGGCACAGTACATTGGCACTTCATAGTGACTGAGAGTTTTGAGTTTCAACTGCATGTAGTGTTGGAGAGTTGTAAGGTGCTTTCATATTTTACACCTTGGTGACCGGTTGCATGATATTTGTGCAATCATTTTATTGTCTTGCACATCATTGATAGCCATGGAGGTTTTTAGCATTAATTCCTCTCATCTCTCAAGTGAATAATGGACGAAAACTCTCAGTAACTTCTTCATTAGTTCATTTATATAATAGATTTGCTGGTAGCTAGGCTGCACAATATTTAAAACATCATAAGTATTATTTGTATTGGAATTGTCTAAAATGTCTCATTGAAATCTAGATTTAATTTCAGATGAACGCAAGCATGGATTGCTGAAAAGCACATCAAGAAAGGTAGAAATTGAGGAAGATCTTACAGTGAAAAAGAAGAGGGGAAGGGGAACCATCAAGAAACAAGAAGATGGAAGTCAGCAAAGCACAGCTAAGACGGTGGCTGCAAAGGAAGCTGAAGAGCCAGTAGAAATGGAGGATGAGTCAGGAGAATGGGTTAAAGAGGAGACACTACCACTACCAGTAAAAAATTGGAAAAAAGTGACAAGAATGGGTATTAAGTCTGTGAAAGAGAGTAAGGAAGAACTATGTAAAGATCATAAAATGCAGGAGGAGGAGGAAAACACAGCTAAGACAGTGGCTGCAAAGGAAGCTGAAGAGCCAGTAGAAATGGAGGATGAGTCAGGAGAATGGGATAAAGAGGAGACACTACCACTACCAGTAAAAAAATGGAAAAGAGTGACAAGAATGGGTATTAAGTCTGTGAAAGAGAGTAAGGAAGAAGAACTATGTAAAGATCATAAAATGCAGGAGGAGGAGGAAAACATATCAAATGAGCAACAGAGAAAGAAGTCAAGGAGATGTGTAAAGCCTACAATGAAACTAGAGAATGATAAGATAGAAATGAAGGATGAGTCAGGGAAAGAAGACGAGGAAGGGGACACTACTCCACCAGTCATGAAGAAGAAAAGAGGGACAGGAAAAGCTACTAAATCTAATAAGGTGGAGGAAGAAGAATCAATACTTACTAACTTCATGGCAAGGACAGAAAAAGGAGTACCAAAAAAGCAAAACGTTACACAAGAAGGAAATAAAACCACTATTAAAAAGAAAAGCAAACCAAATGTGAAAAGAAATGAAGAAATTTCACCTGTTCCTTGCAAGATAGGCAAGAAGAAAGGAATAAAAACACAGTTGATGCAAATGCAGGTGGGAGAAAAGGATGTGGCATTGCCATCCATAAATAAGGGAAGGAGAGAAGCTAAAACAACTTCAAAGACAAAGGAAAACGAGGGTAAAACAGTTATGAAACCAGAGGAAGAGGATGATGTAACTCCAGTTATGCCAAAGAAGAGTGGAAGAGCGACATCAAAAAAAGAAGAAAGTGGAGTGAGCAAACCAGTTCAAAAGAAGAGAGGAGAGAAATCAGCTGTGATAACAGAGGAGAAAGAGGAAATTTTATCTCCTCCCAGGAGGAGGAAGAAAGAAAATGAAGTAAATACAATGGAGGAAGAATTTGGTGAGAAGGCAACACAAACCATAAACAAAAGAGGAAAGAAGCATATTAAGGCATCAAAGGAAAATGAGGATGTGGAACTTGAGACTGATGAATCCCCAGCATTTGGCAGCATGACCCAAGAGAAAGGGAAGGTTAACAGCACTGCCAAGACCACAGAGAAGAATGCCAAAATCAGAGTTACTAAGAAAATACTTACAAGTAATATGCCTGCAGAGTCTGGGAAATAGCTGTGCAGGTGTAGAAGAATCCTAAGTAAATCTATATATATATACCTAGTACTATATTGAAAGTACATAACTGAGTATGGAAAAGTGACTAGTGTGCTATAAACATTTACAAGGCTTGAAAAAGGAATCGGAGTAATTCTTGTTGAGTTTCTGTTCGTGTTTTTTTATCTTGTTTCTGTTACTAAATTATCATGTTTAAGGTAACAACTTAGGTTAACAATTCAGTTAGTTCAGTTAATTCTTATTTTCTAGTTTTTATAAATTCTTTTCACTCAGAAAGTGACAAAGATATTTAGTATGGTAGTGTTCTTTAGTTGATTCACATAATGCAGGAAGAACATATTTTTTCTCATATGATTCATCCATTTATGTTTATGCCAGACTAGGATTGCCTTTAAAGATGGATAACCAAGATAGGAATAGGTTCTCAGTCTTTTTGTTTCAACCTTTCCAAACGGGAAGTAGTGTGAAGCAAGAGTTGATATTGTACCACAGAGTTTTCAAAAACTCAAGTGGATGAGCTATATTAATTTTGGTTTCCATCTACTCTGGCTCCTTTTTATCTGCAATTAAATAAATTGTGATAAATGTTCTCAATTTTTATGGATATGTCTTTTAAAAGAAACAAGGAAAAAGACAATCTTTTTGGGGCCTCTTTTGGTATCCTTTTCCCAAAGCTGATTTGAAATTCTTATTTATCATGATATTCTTGCTTTTTATTTACATTGTGAATGATTTTATGGCTCAATACATGAAAAATTATATCTACAATGTATGCATTTATAATCATGACATTGAAAGTTAATGTTTGAAAATTCACGGCAATGTCATGAAAGGGAAAAACACAAATATGATTAATAAAATCATTTGTCTTTTCATTACCACAAGCTTCAGAAACAATTGATGTCCTTTGGAAGTACGAGGGAAAATTATCTCAATCCTCTGTCTGGCTTAGGAGAGAGACAGAAGTGTAATTGATTATAAAGCCCATGGTTTAAAAAGTTGGGAAGTGTGATTCATTGACCTCTTGTAAAATTGAAAGGCTACATACAAGTAACTGAATCTGGTATCACTTTCTGGTGCAAGTTGGGAATGGATACAAATACATAAAAAGGATATTATAGAAGAGCAAAAAGACAGTGAAATAAGCTGAAACATTTCTTGAAGCCTATATGTGGAGTTTTAGAGGATTATTAACATCTGCATTGTTGGGTATTGATGCATGTAGTCGCATGGAAGCCAATGAACATAGTAATAGTGTGCAACACTACATTTCAGACTTTGAAGAGCTGATGTAATTAATATGATACATTTTCTAATATGCAGCTTTATTAATCTTCTCTCTCCTATTGTGCAACTCCTTTTCCTTCAAACTCCTTGAGAGGCTGGTCATGGTAGTAAATAATATTAATTTGGTTTTGTGACTATTCACCATTTATATTTTTTCGCCCCTATCTCTCCTGACATCATCACCATGCTTGCATTTGCCCTTCCAGTCTTTTGTATTGAAACAGGAAATAGTAACAGTATTTGTCTATCATGCATTGCCGATTAGTATAGACAGTTTTAGTTCCACAGTATGGGTTTTGCTCCAATCTAACTTCATGAGGCTTGCACTGGTTCTGGAGATTGCTTGTCCACAATGTAGAGTATAATGAAAAAACTGCAACTTTCGAACAGATTTTTAATAAAAGAATCATAACACTTTAGTAACTATTTATGGACAATACACAAAGTAAATATTCTTAGTGACAAACTTCTTATCCAAGGGAGCATCACACAACTTTTAACCCTAAGTATTCAGAGAAAAGCTCTCTTAGTCCCTTTACTCCTAATTTCTCCCTTAATTTTAAGTAATATTATAAGTATATGTAATCTTGGACCAGAAATAAATTAACAGAATTATACCTAGAAAAATTAGTACATACAATCATAGATACCACTCTTATATAAATGACCCACACTAACAATCGTCCAATTATTTGGCACAATAATGTTCATTCCACCTATCCATCATTAAAAAATAACTTTTTCACTATTAATAGATCTATCACACACCCTGAGATACTGCTTTCATCCTCATCCTGTTACTCTCCATGATTGATGCCTCACTTGGCTCTCCTAATACAATTCTACATTACTATCAAACCTTATTGATATAAGATCTGTTTTTATAGTTTTAGCCATGGAAAAACTTGAGTGGTATGCCAGGAATATATTATACAGAAAAGATAATATTGTCATGAAGTGCTATTTGTGTGTGTGGTGTTGGGATGGTTCAGTTACTCATCCACGTGTGTGTACGTATTGTTTTGAGTGGTTTACCGTAGTTGTTCGATCCAGGTTCATGTGTGTGTGTGTGTGTATTTGGAGGTGAGAAGGTGAGATAGCTGCACTGGGTGAATCAGACAAGGCTGGACACTTAAAACCCTCTCATTACTTCTCCCCCACATCACAGCAAGCTGGATTTGGTGTGTGGAGCAGTTGTTGCATATAGTGACTTGTTTTGCTATTGTGACTGTCCACCCCATTGACACCAATAAACACTGTGTTTTGTGAAGACATTGGTGTGTCTGTTTCCTCTACCCTTCCCCATTACCCTAGCTGTGGACACCAGAGGAGGCCTTCTAAGGCTTGCTGTGGCACACTCACCACCCCCCATGTTGCTCCCCAATGCCTTCTTACCTGCATGAGGCTACTCCCTGTCCATAGAGGTATGGGAGGGAGCAATAGTGTAACAATATTGTTATTGAATTTTGTGCTCTGTCTGTACTAATAATGTATGGAACATTAATTCAATTGTCAATGTGATGGTCAGGAATTTCTAAAGTTAATGGTGAATCAACAGTAATAATATAATAGTCTTTCTGAACAAGACCATGGCAATCAAATCCATATTTTCTGCTTGAAATAATGCATACCTATCTGGGTAATCTGTGATAGTTTCTGACATATCACATCATTGGTTAATTCAAACCATGAGACAATAATCAGAATAGTCTCAGTAAAGTGGCAATAAGAAGTAGAATGATGTAGTTGTGATAAGGCTGGCAGGAGAGTATTGCTGCATTTAGGTCTGAAGGGATCCTGGCCAGAATGCGAGTGGGACCACCACTACCTCCAGCAAGTTTGATTGGCATCACTATCACCTCAAACCCTCTTGTGGGAAGCTCCTGTAAACAGAAAAGGCAGTGTTGCTGCACTTCCTTCTTTGGCATTTTCTAGAAGAGAATTTATTTCAGCACTTCTTGATAATTTAAGCACACATGCTCACAACTCCTAAATTTGTTTATAACAATACTAAGTAAAGGCACACATTCTAAAGTTACTTTGATAAAAAGATTTGAAAAACACATACAGGAAAGGTTGTTTGGGTTTAAACCAAGTTATTCAAATCAATTTAAAGGAGTTGAAAAAATCATATGATTTATATCAAAACAAAATATCCTGTATTAGAAAATGTAATCTACTTGTGCAGGACAAGTATCAACTCTGCTTGTCCTGTACTGGTTCAGTAGCAAGTCAGGCACCAGTGAATCATTGCTTTCCTTTTCAAGACAAATAATATTCAAAAGGATAAAAAAGGAGAGTAAAGTCTTTATATTGATATAGCAGCACATGTAAATATGAAGTTAAATGGGTGCATTCTTTTGAAAAATGAACAAGAAAATTAAGTGTAACATATTATTATCATGAAACCAAATCTGACAACATACAAATAGACAAATTGGCAGCTTTAATCTTTGTTTATTAGCTGGAATGGAGCCTGCTCACTGCTGCCCGAGTAGAGTAACCTTCCCCAAGGATTGCTGTGGCCTCTTCACAGTTCGCATTCAAATGATATTACTTTACTTCATAAAAGATTGTTGGTGATTTATTGTTATTTTATACACAACAATTCCAAATGGGCACTGGAAAGAGTGACCATGGGAGGAGAAGAGACCCAGTGTGGCTATCATTTGATCAGATTCCCAAAGGTAAAAGATTTAGAGTAAAATGTAGAAAATGCAAACTAAATGCAAAAAAAAAGATTAAAAAATTCAGTTGAATAAAAAAGTAAACTTAAATAAGAAAAAATATTTAAATGAACTAAACCCTTTAACAACTTAATAATTCATTTCTGCAGCCATGCAACACTACTGTATAAATCTTGGAAAAGATTCTTTTAAACAGTTATAATTATCATCTCACCTCCAGTTTGGCAACATTCTCAAGACCATAAATATTAGCCTTGGAAAGTTCAACATGTGTTTCAAATGTTGTTGATGGTCCATGGTCAAGTGAAGCTGTATCAATTCCTACACCAAACACCCGCTTTCCAGAGGCTTGTTCATATCTTGTCAGCAACTGTGCAGCACTGGGGTTGATGCCTAAGAATAGGAGCAAGATACTACATGAGATTCTTTACAGGCCAGAGGATATTACAGACTACCAAATGAAAAAGAAGAGAGAGAGAGAGAGAGAGAGAGAGAGAGAGAGAGAGAGAGAAGGTCATTTTAGGAAACAAGGCAGAAAAATTAGAAGTTATTCAGGACTATATGTAACAGACGGATTATGAATTGATTTATAAATTAATGTATGCATATATAGCGGATTGACTATTTCACCCTTGTAGAAAAATTGGTTAGAAGTTACAATAACACATCACCAGTCATATGGAATAAAAATGGACTCAGGCTTTCAGTTATGTTGTTTGGTAATATTTAGCAAATATTTAAAGAATAGAGTGAACATGTTGCTTGTACTTACGTTTATTAATGAATGTGTATGACGTATTATAATGATTCAAACAGAGAAGCCCCACAACCAAACTATGAGTGGTATGCCTATTGCTTGGCCAGCAACAGCTCAATATTTCAGTATATGTACTAAGTATGTTCTGATTATGATTAACATACATATAGAACCTGGTGCAGCTCTGTGGTCACAAGCTGTGTATTCATGGATATTAGATAAAATAATTGACAGTAAAGTAGCATAGGCTTACCTGGAAAGACCCGTTTAGTTATATCATTATTTGTGATGCCAAAATATTCAGTTTTGTTCCCATATCTGAAAAAAATAGGGAACAGGGCTTATTATGTAACTGTATATTCATTACAACTCAGAGGTGAATTTTCATTGCTAACACACACACACACACACAAGAAGAAAAAAGGGACTTTGCTATTATCTTTGTCCTACCTAAAACAAATTCATGGGGAAATGAAGAATATGGGAATATGATAAATGATACTTGAGAACGTTTACTGGATAACTGCAGAAGAGATATGAATAAGTTCAACTCTGCACAAAGATGTGTTGAGGTGTGAAATATTCCAGACCAGACAGTTGTTGAAGCAAGAACAATTCATAAATTCAAAGAAATGTTGGATTTTCACAGATTGGGATATGGGACAGCATGAATATGGTTCTTTTGCTGTATATTACAACTAGGTAAGTAAATACACACACACATACCTGCTACCCCAGCCTGTGAGAACAAACACCACTGCTTTGTCTGGTATAGCACCATGATTGTTCATCCAAGTCATGAGGTCACTGGCAGTTAGCTCAGCAGTAGGGTCTTCCTTCACCTTGTCTCGAATGTCCACCACAACTCCTGTCAAAAGGATAAACTTTAGTAGCTGTCAAAAGAACTATTTCAGTGTTTGACGAAAATACAAGTTAAACTATCAGACAAAATGCATAGGTATCCATGACCATGACAGTATAAGACTGTAAAGAAACAGACAGCTTCTCTCATCTCTCAACTTTAGTGGTGAAGCTATCTAATCTTAGAAAAGGGCAATAATTAACACCAATGGCAACAAAGAAGTATCCATGGAAGAGAGAGAACACTATTGTGTAGTTTGCAGGCACCTGTTACATGACTAATAACTACAAGCATGGTGGACATAAGTATGATTAGCCATTGCCTTATTTTAGATAGAATGATACTTTGAACCTGCACTCCATGAATCAGTGAAGCTGGTTCATATTAGTAGTGTTGTAACCAGTAGTGGTGCCAAGGGGGAGCTTAGGGGGCTTGAATCCCCCAATGATGAGCCAAGCCTCCCCTAAATCCTGATAATATTACTACCAACATACATTAAACAATATGACAGTTGTCCATGATCATTGTAGTAATTTTCCATCAATACTTCACTTTGGTGACATTTTGTGAAGTCCCTGCACATTTTACTACACTCCCTCTCACCCCTCCAAATGAACATTTTCCTGGTGCCACCACAGCATGTAATAGAATATTACTACAATAAATACAACACCATAAGGAGTCTGACATCTGAAGTTAGTGAAAAACAAGCTGGCTAAAATTATTTGTTCATATACTCACTCACTCACTCATTTACCTCACTTCCCTTCACATAGCCAGTGGCTGTGCCAAAGGGGGACTTGGGGGGACTTTAGTACCCAAATAATGAGCTAAGCCTCCCTCAGGCCCTACAATATTGGTACCAGCATTTATTCCTAGCAATTTACCATTGATACTTTGATGACATTTTATGAAGCTTCTCGATATTTTACCCCAGCCCCCACAATGAATATTTCCTGGTACCACCACTGCATATTGTGTACCATACACATACTACGTACTTCCTTCTTCACCACATTCTCCACATAAATCACATAGTATATCTCACCTCACTGGCATTACAAGTGAACTTAATATAGTATTCATTGTCAATATGAATGAAGGGCAGCAACAATGAAGCTACATGATATATGGGAAAGATTAGGGAGAGAAACTTGTTGATTCTCATTATTATTCAGTCAGATGCCTGCATTGTTCCTTAGGTTGATTAAACAAAATCTTTTTGAATAAAAAGGTTCATTCATGTAAACATTGTTTGACTCCCCTGAACCACCAACCTAAAAACTCACCTTGACAGATAAGGTGTTCCAGTGGAATGTCACTCACTGACCATTTGCCATATGCAAAATGTAATGGGGCATCAATATGTGTTCCTAAGTGCTCAGGAGTGCAAAATCTATTTGATTCATACCTGTGGACAAAATATTATTATCATTATCATTATTATTATTATTATTATTATTATTATTACTACTACTACTACTACTACTACTACTACTACTACTATTTCTTCCTAGATCAGCCTGTTGTGAAGCCTGGTCGGGATGATAAAACTTATGTTAATAAAAAGGTTAACTTAATTAAATGTTAGTATTGGTTTAGTTCTGGGACAGTGAGGTGTGTCAGTCACGGAAAATAGCGGGCGCGGCGAGGCAAATGAGTAACCCTGTTCCAAGGTCCATCTAGACTGGTCAGCCAGCCGAGCGGGCCCAGCGCGGGCGAGGAGGGGTGATGACGTCATCCACGCCACACTTTTCGCGCCACCCCAGCTCAGTGCTCACTGACAGCTGACTTTTGGCGGGAAGTTTGGCCTGACAACTGAGGTTTCCTGTTGTTTACATATCGCTTGTGGACACTGGGCTAGCTGGAGTGTTCATCAAACTCTCCACAGTGCTGTAAACAACTAAACATGCCGAACAATTGCTCAGTGTTTGGATGCAATAGCACGAAAAGAAAAACTGCAGGTTTAGGCATTAAGTATTTCAAGTTTCCCAAGGAGAAAAATCTCAGACAGCAGTGGATGCAAGCTTGTTCCCGAGGTGATGTGTTTAATGTAGACAATGCAGTAATATGCTCCATGCATTTTACAAGCTCAGACTACAAGGATGATTTAAAACATCGTCTCTTAGGCACTGAGGCACCCAAGAGTTACAGGCCACTGACAGATACCGCAGTTCCATCCATTAATTTACCTCAAGGTAGGTTAAAGTGATTAATATTCTAAATGATTATCGTATGCCTCTGTACTTCTTATAGTGATATATAGCCTACCTGTGAAGCAAAAGCATTACCAGTGTTATTTACATATAAGCCTACTTGAGTTTCAGTTCCAACTGGTTTTCACTGATGAAAGTATAATTTTTTGATAGTAGAGATGAATCTAAGCAAGGCCAATCGAAACTGGCCTTGTTTCTAAGACTTTTCTTCTATGGCATTTTTATCAGAAAAACGTGCTTTTACTAGTAAAAACGTGTTGGGGCTGAAGTTGGAGTAGTGGTACAGGGAGGGTTAAGCTGATATTAATTTTATGAATTGCAGGTAAAAGTGTAAAGGAAAGATGCAGTGAGAGGTCTGGCAGGGCAGAAAAACGTGGACGCAAAAGAACTGTGCAGGAAATATTGTCTGAAGCTGAATATGAATCAAGAATCCGGAGAGGGAACAACAGGGATGCACTGCCAGCTAGCGCAACTGAAAAATCTACAAAGGCAACAAATAGTAGGGAAACAAGCTTACAAGATGTGTTGGCTGATCCTGCCAATGCAATAAATGAAAGTGATCAATATGAAAAAGAAGAGGGCACAAGTGATGTGACTGGCAACAATGTCAGTGAATTGTTGCTTCAGAAAATTCAGCAGCTGGAAAATGAGAATATAGATATGAAAAAAGAGATTGCTGCTTTGAAAGAAAAACACACATCTGATCCATCAGCAAACGAAAGCGAAGTACATGGTATCATTGAAAACATTTTAAAACCCATTTTCAGCAAAACACAAATTGATGCCATCATAAGTAAGAAATATGTTAGACACTGGCCAGATGAAGACATAGCAACGGCATTAACTCTGAGAAGCATGAGCCCCAAATGTTATGAATATCTGAGAACTAAGAAGGGCATTCCTTTGCCTTGTAAGTCAACATTAAATGAACGAGCCAAGAATTTTGATTGTGAACCTGGCATTCTGCATTCTGTTTTGTCACTTATGAAAACTAAATCAGAATAAATTTGTGCTCACAATAGACCATTTAATATTCCAATTATTCATCTAATTAGTAAGGCATGTAGGTAATATGTAATGCAGTTGAAAAAAGGGGGGAGGGGAATAAATAACAGGATCCAAGGGTGATCAAGTTAAAGTCAGTACTGTGAGTG
The DNA here is from genome assembly GCA_020233015.1 of Callinectes sapidus. Taxonomy (NCBI): domain Eukaryota; kingdom Metazoa; phylum Arthropoda; class Malacostraca; order Decapoda; family Portunidae; genus Callinectes; species Callinectes sapidus. Next base: position 10,694,909 of record CM035181.1, read on the forward strand.
GCGGGATGGTGTGGCGTGGATGACGTCATCACCCCTTCTCGCCCGCGCTGGGCCCGCTCGGCTGGCTGACCAGTCTAGATGGACCTTGCCCTGTTCTAGCCCCTGTTCACCCAGCAGCATAATATGCTGCTGGGTGAACAGGGGCTAGAACTATATTATAGGGTACGCCGGTACGGGATGTAACACGAGGGGTTGTGCCAAGGATATTATAATCCTTAGGTTGTGCCCTCGTTGTCCCGGTGTGTAGTGTGTGATGTGGTTTCAGCCCTGTCCGAATATCGGTCTATGAGCTCTGGGAGCTGGCTGGGTGATCAGTAGGCGACCGCGACAGTGAATACTTGAGAGAGAGAGAGAGAGAGAGAGAGAGAGAGAGAGAGAGAGAGAGAGAGAGAGAGAGAGAGAGGGAGAGAGAGAGAGTACTTATATTTGGATTCGAATAGTATAAAAGTAATCGTACTCAGACTCGAGTCCCGCTATAAAACCAAGGATCTTTTATACTTGTAATATCCTTGTATAAAACTGTGGACTCGCTCTTGTGCTCGTAATATCATGTAGCTAATCGTCCTCGTAATCGAGTACAAAATAATAATGTACTCGAATCTAAGCCTGGTGTGTCCACATGGATGAGCGTGAGACCGATGATTTCCCACAAGTCCACTGTATGGAGTTCGTAATACCCATACTTGTAATACCTCCATAATAATACCAATGTATACTAAATGTACCACCATTCATATGGCAACGCAATGCATTCAGCTGATGCAAGATGGGCCTTAAACACGACTTGAAAAGATTTCCTAAGACAAAGTACATGGTCGTTTTCACAAACACGCAAGGTCTTAAAGAAGTCTCCTGAAAATATGACATTATACTTAAACGAATAGCTTTCCACGATTGGTGTAAATGGAAAGGGTTAAAAAAAAAAAAAACCTGTTTGGCACGCTCTCATAGGAATCCAAGGTCATACTCTCTCTCTCTCTCTCTCTCTCTCTCTCTCTCTCTCTCTCTCTGAAAAATAAACAATGACTAAAATAAGCTGAAGGTGGAGGAACTGGCAGTAAAACCGGTGGGGTTGGAGGGGGAGGCTGATACTAATGAAAAATTATAAAGCAACGTCAACAATAATAACAACAATAATGACAATGATAATAATAACAACAACACATCGGACTGATACTATGATTATAATAATAATTATCATTATAATCGTAATTATAATTATCATCATCATCATCACCATCATCCACTGTACATAACCAAGGATCCTTGTAAAGAACATTCTCGATGTGTCAGAACGATGTGTCAGAACGTCACTTTGGGCAGATGAGTCACTTCAAAGTTACTGAGTGGGAAACGCGCACCGGGATATACTTGGCCCGTGTTGTCTTCATAGCTTGTGGACAACAAACTATTAGCGAGGTCAGTGTATTTCATGACTCAGTAGTTAATGATCACTAAATAAAAAAAAAAGAAGAAAAAAAAAGTGACACTAAGACATATCTACTCCTACTAAAATCATGGTATGACGCTCTGGAAAATAACTCGGAAGTAATATATCTTTCTCCCTGTGATTACTACCAGCATATAATAAACTCACCAGGTACCATCTTTATAGCCACTCTTCCTTAGTTCCCATTTGAAGGGTTCATCTGTTACCCAGTGCATGCTGTTCTCGCCCACCTCATATCCAAGGTCAATGTCCACGAATCCTGAAGAAGAGGCCGTGGCCACCGATAACACCAGTAACAAAGCCACCGTGCTCTGCATCACTCCACACTCAGAAGGAATACTAAGAGGCACTGCAGGCTCGCACAGGTGTCGGCGGCTCACTACAGGCCTTCACTTTAGGGTTGCCAATTCTCAAGTTCATTAGTGGTCACCTCTCGCTCCTAAACCTAATGCCTCCTGGCCCCGCCCTACAAACTATCACCGAAGTAGGCACATATATTGATGAGCAGAAATCTGCGCATCACGCTGATAGACAACATTGATGAATAATATCATAGTGATGAGCAGTCCCGGCAATGGTAAAAGGAAACTGTCCTCATGAATCACTACCAAGAATTAATCTACGTTTGATAGAAAGGCAGGGCAGGATTAAAAGAAATCTAATCCTGGGCAGGGCTCCCAGATTTCTGTGCCGAAATTTTCGTACACATCCGTAAATTTTTTCTTTTTTTTTTCTTTTTAGGTAGATTATCGTACACCCTATTGGCTAGGAAGATAAAACACCAGCATTTATCTAGCTACTTTTCTCAGCTCTGCAGAATATCACAAAATTGAACAATAGACACTATTTTTGTTCACGCCTTGCCTTTTTTTGTTTTCAGGTATGTTAACACTACTCATGACGGCACTGCGTTTCTGCCATTCTCTCTGCTGTTAAAAGTCTGGTAAAACACCAACACCTGTAAGTCAGCAACTTAACGCCCTTTTGTGTGAAACTCCCAAACATTTAAATATTAAAGATTCTGTTACTAGTGAAACTCACTATGAGCGTCTCCACATACTGACGTGACGGGTTGGAGACTCAGGAATGCCAGTTACAATAAGTACTAGCTGCCTTGATCACGAACTTTGAGAGAGAGAGAGGGGGGGGGGGGGGATACACATGCTTTGCCTGAAGTTCACATTTTACCTGGCTGGTCGTGGTGTAAGGTTATCCAGCTGGTCATATAAGTATGATAACAATAACAACAACAACAACAACAACAACAACAACAACAACAACAACAACAACAACAATAATAATAATAATAATGATAATAATAATAATAATAATAATAATAATAATAATAATGATAATAATAGTAATGATAATAATAATAATAATAATAATAATAATAATAATAATAATAATAATAATAATAGTAATAATAATAATAATGTAGAGACATTCAGACAAGTTGGAGGGGGGGAGAGATAGAGGAAAGCACAACTCAACTCAACTCTTTACATCCGTATTTCCCTCTACTTTCCTCCCCCCCCACCCCAATAATAATAATAATAATGATGATGATGATAATAATAATAATAATAATAATAATAATAATAATAATAATAATAATAATAGTAATAATAATAATATAATAATAATAATAATAATAATAATAATAATAATAATAATAATAATAATAATAGAAGTAAACAATAAGCTCTTTACGAAGCAAAGGATGTAAAACAATCACAAACGTTCAAAGTTGGTCACATAAATATGCTTTTATATCTGGTATGGCTTGAGGCTCCACCAGCTTCATATATCTATTTAGTCACTGATCAATTCATTCTTAAATATCATGATCTTCCCCTAAGTTCCTGTCAACGCTGCACAGTCGATAATCAGACTGAAGTGTGTACACAAACGAAATATCTCTGGAAAATCCCCCATTATTATGGCTTGTGCTTCCGGTTCACATAAATAGTAAAAAGATCCTTGTTAACATGGCAGCGCTTCTAGGGATGTCAAGATGTATTATTTCATTTATTTTTTTTCAGTTAATCTTGTGAGGGAATGACTTGTGTTTGCAATGCTTACATACACCATGAATTGTATATTTTCATTCTTCACTTTTACAAGGATACTATGTTTGTAAGACCGGGAGTGACAGAGGGTAGATTCATGACGGCCAAACTCACTTTGTTGTTGTTTCATAAAGACATCCAACATATTTCATTTCTTCCTTTTCAGTTCTTTCCGCCTTTCCTTCCTCTTACACAGCAATAGCGACGACCACTTGTATATTGTGGGGTTAGCTTCGCCCATCGTGTTATAGGGGAATCTTTTTTTTTTTTTTTTTTAATGGTTTGTGGATCGTAATCTTCCATGTTATTATGAATACCTGTCAGGGCATGCTAAGAAAATAAGATCTGTGACATGTTTATAAGAGTTCGACCAAGTTGAGAGGAAGGAACTGATTCACTTATCACTATTGTATAAAATGTTCCTTGTTCAAAGATCCAACGTATCGCTAAGCAAAACAGAGACAGATGAAGGTGGTGGAATGCGTAATTAGCGCCATTATTCGTGAGAAAATTAGATGAGTGAGTTCTGAATATCCTTTCGATCTACTGAGCTAGTGACGGGTTGGCAACAAAGAAAAACAGTATACAGACATTCTGTAGTCTCTCATCGGCTGTTGGCGGTGCAGTTTCTATAATAGAGGCTTTGGTAAGATATCATGGCAGCAGCCAGACCCCAGTGTTACCTTAAATACTCAACGATTTGGCAAGACATCAGGTTTCATGAATCAGTTGCTATTTATCTAACAATCCATTTTTCTATTTATTCATCCATCGAATCGTTAATTCGTTTATCGATTATTATTATTGTTATTATTATTATTATTATTATTATTATTATTATTATTATTATTATTATTATTATTATTAATATCATCATCATCATCATCATCATCATCATCATCATCATCATCATCATCATGAATGCAAGTACTTACTGTACAATACACAGTATTTTCTAGAAAAATAAATAAAACTTCATGAATGAATACTTTATTTTATCTGGGAAATTTAAGCTTAATCATCAAAATCATTTGAAGAATAAGGTTTTGTTTGTCAGCTTTGTTATATTATTACATCCCTCGTGCTATACTCTTTATGATGAGAGAGAGAGAGAGAGAGAGGGGGGGGGTGATGGTGCAGGTTTCAATATCGCTCTTCAGCATGAAATGGATAAAGAATGATGTACAATACTATGCCTTAACCTAAATGGATAATTTCTAAGTCGTAACCAATTTGGATTGATACTTTAAAGAATTAATGGTGAATTGGACATCAATATACAGTTTGGCAAGTTACCATGATAAACATTTTACTCGCATATTGAACAATCGACATGAGTGTGCCTCGTTAACCAGAGTAGGTGTTAAATATATCCTTGTTGACATTGATCAGCTGTGAGGTACCAAGCCCAGGTGGCGAGTGTCTCCTTAGGAACGGTCGCTGTTACTACTACTCCCATCTTGTCCATCACTCATGTAGCGCCCCTATTGAACGATTGAGTGACTTTTAGTGCTTATTTTTGACTGACTGAAGGTAATGACCACGAGAAGAAAAAGAACACATAGACACGGAGTTCAGACAGACAGCAGTCCTAGGAGTGAGAGCGGACTTAGCACACAGAGAAACTCCACAGACAACAATGGCCTCAGCTTCTGTGTTAAGATGGTTCCCCGAGGCCCTCTATTACTCAGCCCTGAACGTGGTGGTACATAACTATAAGAACATCAGACATGAGCTACGGATATTCCCTCCCTCGGTGCAATTCGACATTCTGTTCAAGGTGGGTTGGCCTTGGTGGAACGCCTCCACTTCTCAGCCTCACTCATCACTTTGCCTTCATTTTACGCTGCGCACTTAATAATCCATGTAGTTGCAGCGGGTACTGTTTCTATTTATTCACAAGAGTATTCACCAGTCAGTAAATAGCTATTCTGACATCCTGAATTCATCGAGGTGACTATGAATTGCAATGTCCATAACGGTACGGGACACTGATACGGAAAACCATGAGATATGATGTAGTGTACCAAGAAAGTATTGCATGATATTGATTAATTTAAGAATATGATTGTTTATGACCATAATGCCCAGTGCTTGAGTTTAAAACATGGTACTTAGTAGATGTGAAATGGTTAACCTATTGTGTTACCCTTGTGTAAGATTTCCAGCAAATGTTGTGCCCAGTTCCTTGTAAAGGCTATCTGAGAGACTTGTGACTGCTAGTAGTTTTAGGAACTCTTAATTCCTGTCTAGATATTCTTCCAGATTTTTTTGTTAGTTTTGTTTCTTTGGAATATGAGAATCTTGTAGGATTTAAATGACTGAAACAGTATGACTACCTTGAATTTGTTTCACCCAACCAGCAAAACTTTGATGTAGCTTATGAGAAATGTAATGAATTGATTCAAGGTACATATAATTTCTGTCACAGATGTATATTTTTCAAGTTATGATTTTTCTGCTCCAACCTATGTTTTCTTTCATTCCCATCAATCTTAGGGAACCTGTGGGAATGAGAAGTTAGAGTATTTGGTTGGGAAGCATTAAATCAAGTAATGTGCATTGCAAAAGAGGTAAAAAAATACATGAGTTAATTGGAAATATTTTGATGGTGGCAGTAGCAGCAAGCGTTGCCCTCTTATTGTTGAGCAGTGTTGTGAAATTTTGTCCAGCAACTGACTGGATTGAAAAGAGAGGCATTCAGTAACTGAGGTTCCACTGTACATGTACATCCCCTAGTCTGTCATCATTGGTAGTTAGAATGAGATCTAGAATATTATCTGAAGGGTAGAAAATTGATTCACTCAACTACTGAGACAGCCCTAGCATCATGAAACACAGATAGAATTGTCTGTCAGTATAAGGCCATTACATACCAAATTTTTCCCCTACTGTATGGTAGGCAGATTGAAATCTCCCTGTGATTGACACATTGTTTGAAAAGTTTACCTCAAAAGTAATCTTGGAAGATAATGCAAGAAATAATACTTGTTTTTACGTAATAAGTCAAGGAAACAAATGGCAAACAAAATTTTATTAGTAGTAATCAATATGATAACCTTGAAATTCATACTAGTTATGTTTCTAAGTTATCTATATGCCACACTAAGGATCATGCTTGCCAGTTTATCCTGCTCATATTAAGTTTAATAAGTTGTATTTAACTTTGCATGAGATTTTCATTTGTTTATTTTCCTTTGAAAGTCTGCATTGTCAGCAAACATGTTCATGTGAGTCTGTTTCTATATCACTGATGTATGTCAGGAACATGACTGGGCTAACATCGTGTGTGTGTTTGCCAGCATTGTCCTGTGTCTGTGACTTTTTTGTTGTTCTGATGATAGATGTTTAATGAAGGTCTTCCACAGCTGTTTAAGAATGGTTGTCTAGCAGAAGTGCGGGCTGAGTTGAGTGACCTAGATGTGATCACACGCATGCTAAAAGTTGGGGACAAGAGGCATCTGCTTCATCATTGCTTTCAGGTGAGTCATACAAGGAGGCAGAAAATGAATGGACAAACCTGTCATAATCTGTAGTTTCCTATTTCTGTGTTGTGGCGTTGTTGTGAGAGATGGCTCATCTTTTATATTTAGATATAGTTTGTTGATGCTGTAAAGCAGTTAGGGGATAGAAATTTATATTCATGAATTAAATTTTACAGTCAAGAAAAATCCATTTTTGAAGTACCATAGGTAATTAAACCACAGTTTACTTGCATATATTTAGTCTTAGTTCAACCTGTTATGTAAACACATTTACAATGGCAAATTTTCAAATGTTTAAGCAATTATAATTGCATCAGTATTTAGGAGTTTCATATTTTTTTGCAATCAAAGTAATTTTGCCTGTGACAAGAGTTGTACCTCTGTTTTGTTTGCCATTATTATTGAACTGGTATGTGTTATTGACAATGCCAGGTGCAGTATCTGAGAAATATTACTTAGAAGCATTTCTTGCAAAATAATATTGCCTTGTTGCCTCTCTTTAGGCCTTGATGGATCAAGCACTTGGGGATCACAGTACCAAAATTTCCTCAGTCATATCACAAGCTTATGTTGATCGGTGTAACCAGGAGGCACTGACTGACAAACAGGTGAGCTGCACTGAGAACACTTCTTGTTATATTATCTTAGTCTTCTTATTTATGCCTGTTTTATATATAGCTTTGCAAATAGATTTCATGTACAGTATTTAAGTGTTTTTTTGAGACTGCTACAAGTATTATTATTTTTCATCTGCTACAAATACAGTGGTACCTTTAGATATGAGTTGAATTTATTCCATGATGGAGTCCATATCTCAATTTGCTTCAACTCCACCAAATTCTCCTCATTGAAATGAATTGAAATGTCTTTAATTTGCTCTGGCCTCCCCCCAAAATAACACCCTAATTATAATTTTTTGATGTGTTTTAAGCAAGAAAAGGGTAGTATTTATAAATGACAGATATTGTATAAAGCTATAGTAAAACATATAAAAAGAGAATATTAATAAATGAACTGGTTTTATAAAGTATATTTATCTTGGAGATCAAGGATGCTTTCCTTGGGATGTTACCCATCTTCCCCCATCTTGCCCCCACCTCCCTTCACCTGGGACATTTGATCAGCTTACAGGAGTCTGGCTGCTCTATTAATCACAGAAGAGCTCATTGATGATCCTTTACTAGAGGCTATAGACATTATTCATAGAAGAAATTAAGCTTTAAGTAGGCAAGAGGAGGAGAGAGAGAGAACAGACTTTGCTCACCCCATGGGAGGTAAGCATAGGTGGAGGAAGTAGGCAGAGATGGGAGGAGTTTGTTTGACCCTTTCTTTTACTTTTCACTATAAACTCTTTCTTAATTGCTGAACTTATTTGTTAGACTCTTAATGCTACTTTTCATTGCTGAACTTAATTGCTACATTTTTTTCACTTAATTTTTTTATTGATTTAATTTTCTTAATTGCTTTTTTGTCTGTAGGGCATTTCACAGAATAGCTGGCCAAGGAAGTTTCTTTCATTTTCCTTTCAGAATGTTTTAGATCTGAGTTAGGCACATGCCATTACATAGTGCTGCCAGCTTAAGACCAATGGTTACACAAAATAAATTTGGCTATTTAACTGCACAAAAGCACAACATGCCAGCTCAACATGAGAAATGCTTCCACAATGAAAAAAAAAAAAAAAAAAAAAAAATTAACTGAACCCTTTGGATGTTGGGCATTGCTGTACCAAAATAATAGTGGCATACCTGGAGCTAGCTTGTACCTTGAGTCTTGGCTTGCAAGTCAAAGCAAAAAAATAATTGAGTGATATCTCGTATGTCAGATTATTCATAAGTTCAGCTGCTCGTAACTCAAAGTTCCACTGTATTATTGTTTTTTGTTCATCATGTTAATGTGATCATTTTCTGACTATGTGCTTGCTTCTTTGCTACTTTATTGTGGAGCAGTTGATATTTATTGAAATGTCTGTGTTTTATGGAAATTTGATTGAGGTGTGTAAAAATCATTCAACTATTTATTTAATTAATTATTATATTTTCTTGTATCAGCGGGATAGCTTGGTGCTGCATGGCCTGGCGATATCTGCCTTCTTGGCAGAGGCTGGCTGGCTTCCTGATGCTGAGGTCATCTTAACCTCTTGCCAAAACCTCCTTGCAGACTCCTCAGACCCTTTGCAGAAGACACGTGCCTTGGAGTGTTGCCACAGGTAGGGCTTATTCAATTTGGGCTGTGCTGCTGGAAATGTGTGATTTGTATATTGATTCTTATTTTGTTCTTTCTATGAGTAAAGTATACTTTTTTTTGGCTAACAAACTAAAGTTACTCTAGTTCTTAACTTACACTGGATATAGGAGAGAAGAGATCTTTCAAAGTAGTGTAGCTGAGTTGTATAATGAAATTCAGTGTGGAGAGTACTAATATGTAAAGCTGTATTGAAATGTGAAAAAAAAATGGAAGCAGAACTGGTAACTGTAGAGCTGATCAATCAGAACAAGGAATGATATGCTGGATTGGGCATTCGAGAAAAATTGAGGAAGAGTAGTTGGTATAGTGAGGAGTGTCTGTGGAACTGGAAAGAATAGGTGTTCATGATATCAATTGAGACTAGGAAGATTACAACTCCTCAACTTGTAAGTATTTCATAACTACTGGGTGTCAGATGAACAGGGACTAGTACTTGATGTATGGTGTGGGTGTGTGTGTGTGTATAGGGGCATCTTGTTTTTTGGTAGGAGGATTTGGGCTCGATATTTGTAGATACTAACTCTTGTGTTTGGCTTGGCTTTTAACTGTTATGCACCTATACTCAGTGTACTTGCATCATTGTGCAGGTGAGTAATTTCCATGAACATACAATGATAATAGTATTGACTTTCAGATTGCTACATGTCCAGAATGGCTATTGTCGGTTTGAGGAGGCAGAACACACTTACAACCAGGCAATGGTACTGGTGAAGCAACTCCAAGGGATGGGGGCATCTCCCAACCTAGCCTCACTCTACTCTGAGTTTTCAACCCTCTATATGCTGCGCTCCAACTATGCTGAGGTGAGTCAAAGTGTGGAAAATCGAGGCAAAGTATCTTTAAACACTAGTAGAACTCAACTAGAACAATAAATTTTTTGTTTAGGTTTAAAATTTTTTTTTATCATGGTTCAAACCTAGAAAATTTGCAACAAACTTTCAGTGTCAGTAACAAGTTGTAATTTCGTAAATATATGTACTGCCATAGTGGTGGTGAAAATATTTTTCACCTACAGTGTTTCAGGGTTATATTTGTAGAGATGAACAAGAACAATACTTCAGAGAATATTTGGATTTGTATCTTTTATTTAGAGAACATTAATATATATATTCTCCCTGCTGGTTCTGCACATTTATTAATTCATGAAATATGATTAACTTATCCTCGATGTACATGTACAAGTATATGTGTAAACATTACTGATATTAGAGATTTAATGAGCTTCACATCTCTTTATATAATCTCTTGTATGATTTACAGGCCTACAGCTGGAGTGTAAAGGCATTACAGTCACTTGTGGCTAACTTCCCCAAGCCTCCTCTGATTGATGTCCTGAGGCAGTCAGCCAAAGCGTGTGTGCTTAAACGAGAGTTCAAGAAGGCCAGGCTACTCATCCGGCAGGTCTGTTACCTTGGCTCAGTCACTGTGGATTGAGAATTTATGGAGTATTCTCTCTAATGTTTAAGGAAACAATGGGTTCTGCTATTGGATCCACATGATGGTCTTTATTGGTTTCTCTTTGTAAATGAACTGAATATAATTATAATGATTTAGGTAGTGGGTATCTAAAATTTTCTCACCTCACCAACAGGGTTTTTGAAAAATTCTCAGGAAAATATTTAACTTTCTTGATTTGTAGGTGCTTTAATTTCACTTGTTTATTCATTAGTTTATTTTCCTCAATTTCATTAATTGTTAATTTATAAGCAACATAGAACTTTTTATATGACAGAAATGTTTTATAATGCTTATGGGTTTGTTATGCCACACATATCTTTAGAAAAATGAAATAATACTATAGTCAAAGGTCATAACTCAAGGTTCCACTGTATTTGAAACCTTAGGCTTAAATAAGAAAATTCCATTTTTTTCCTTGCAAGGATAAATAACTTATATACATAGTAAATGTATGTCACTTGAAGAATGACCACAATCTTTTATGGCCTAACTTCTCTATATATGTCAAAAAAATGAATGATTTATTCTAAGAGTAAGGGTTTATTGATAAGTTTGTGGTTGCAGGCTGTGGTGATTGCCAGTGAAGTGTTTGGAGACAAGCACCCAAAGTATGCAGACACCCTCATTGACTATGGCTTCTACCTCCTCAGTGTGGATGCCATCAGCCAGGGTGTCCAAGTGTACCAGGCAAGTTTGTGGTAAAGTTAAGAGAGAAGCTAGAACCATGAAGTCAATAATTTTGTATTGATATATTACTGCTCTTCTTCTTCTTCTTCTTCTTCTTCTTCTTATTATTATTATTATCTGTTTATTTATTACTTGTTCTTTTAGCATAAAGGATGAATATGAATACAAATTCTCAGACATGTATAAAACAATGGGGAAGTCTATATTATTGTTGGCTCCTATAATTACAAACATGGTCAGCAGGTGGAGATATATTTACATGTAAAGACACATTTGTTCCAGATTATTCCATCTTTGTGAAGGAGTCATTAGACTCCTGCTGAATGATAATTTCTCCTACTGAGGTGTGAAGGAAGTATTGGATGAACAGATGTTGTGAAGTTTTCAATGACCCAGCTGATCTCACTAAACATTTGCCTTTTTGTCTTGCAATACAAGGGGGTAGTCACAGCCTGTCCCCTAAAGACAACTCTTTTCCCACACAAAAACTGTGTGTGCCTAGTTATTTACACACACATATACTTTACTCAGAATTCAAAATTCATTATTGTAACTCCTGCACTGTCCTCAGAGTCCTCATCTGGGGAGGGGACCACAAAGGGCCCCAAGGTTAGGCTGTTCTATTGGTATTTACCTGAAGTGTCTTGATACCCTCCTCAATGGATCCTCCATTAATTTGAGCAAAGTTCACAGCCTTATGTATAATTTTCTATCTGTAGAAGACCACTGTTCCTTTTCTCTCACTGAAACACTGACAATAGCCCCTTTTGTTTTCCCTCCTAGTTTCTCTATCCTCATAGAGTGTTGGATGTTGTGTCTATATGTACAATGATTTAACTTCCTCTTTTGCCCATGCTCTTGAATCTTACAAATTTTCTGCCATCTGGCTATGACTACAGAGTTACTCATTAATCTGTGTTGTATTCTTCTCTCTTAGTTTCTCTATTAAATATTCTTTATCTTGTTAACCTTTACCTTTTCTGTTCATGGATAGCTTCATCCTTGAAGGCTTCAATTTTGGAGTTTGTGTTAGTAATGGTGCTAATGTGAGGCTTGCAGTGAATGTGGTATTGCCATTAAGAGGAGATTTTGTTTCAGACTGCTCTAGAAGTACGTCAGAGTGTATTTGGTGGCATTAATCTCCATGTAGCAGTGGCCCATGAGGACCTTGCCTATGCCTCTTATGTACACAACTATGCCCTTGGGAAGTTCACCCATGCCAGGTAGGCAGAACTACAAATACTCTATGACAGTACACTAAGATCTGCAATACAGCCTTTTGTTTTCCAATAAGTTTATAAATCTTCCTTATTCTTGTTCAAGGGATGATGTTTGTTCTGCAATTAACTGACAGTCCATTGTTAATTCTGAAATTATATTCATAAAGAGAATATTAGAAGCAATCTTGCATTGATGATTAGAGTAATTAGAATAGAGGAATAAATAAGTGCTGAAAAGTACTGAATAGAGAAAAATATAACAAAATGAGCCACACAGAAAAGTGAAGAAAGTTGATCTCCAAAAAGGTCAGGAATATGAGCATTGTAGTACTCATCTTTCTTCCCCTTCCTTGATTGTTTTCTGCTGATGCACAAGCTGATGAATGTGGCCTTGTATGTTTTTTAAACAGGACTCATGCTGAGAAAGCCATTGAGCTAATGCTGCGACTACTACCTGGGGACCATCTCCTCCTCTCCTCCAGTAAAAGAGTAAAGGCTCTCATCTTGGAAGAGATGGCCATTGACAATCCCAACAAGGATGTGGGTGAGTACCAACATAACTTATTACTGGTAGAAGATACAGATTTGATGGAAAGATGTTGAAAAGTTAATCCTTATGTAATTATGTGCAATTATTACCATTTCTAAACCTTAGGATTATAAAGCTGATTAGGTACATCCTATTGCATTACTGCCAAAAAAATATTACCTATTTCTTTGTTAGAGATACTACTGAGAAATGAGTGGAGAAGACAAATGTGTTCCTGTGCATTTGTTAACTTTCGACATTTTTATGTAAATGAAATAAACATCTTTTATGATCACTGATGTAATGCATAACAAGCAAACAGTCACAGTCATATCTGTGCTTTAGTTTTATTGAAATACTGTCTGCACCAAATGATTTTCTGCTGACGTGAGTGTCACTTTGTATAACCTGGTAACTCACTCTTTGGTCTGAAAAGAAAGAAAGAAAGAAAGAAAAAAAAAACAATTAGGAGAAAATGATTACATAGCAACTTAGTTTAGCCCTTTTTAAGTTTTTGAAAACACTAATTAATGAATTAATTGACTGCTCTTTACTTCTGCTAACAATATGGGTGTGTTTATTTCAAACAAAACGTCCTACTGAGGTGTTAAACAATGTTTGGAAAATATACAGTTCTTGATTATATAGTATGAATGTTAGAGTTTTACAAGAATGATGAAACAAATTGAAAATAATTTGTATAACTGGTGTCAGTGAAAAAAAACTGTTGAAGAAATGGAGCTGTGATAGATGCAAGAATGTGCCTAACCACAAACAGGTGGTGAACCATCCCAAAATGTTTATTTTTTTTTCATTTTCTTTTGTAAGTTGAGGATACACCTCTAACTGTCTCTTGATATGTAAGATGTTGTTAAGCAATAGCAGCAACTCAGGAATCTTGGAGTACTGCAAGTTAGAATTAGTGTTGGATTAGTGATGGTCAGCTGGCACCAAACAATGATTAGATGACATAAAAGCCATTCTACATCTAGGATTTAATTCAGTTGCATAATGAAAATGAGAGAATTGAGTGTTAGGATGGGAAGAGAGAGAGAGAGAGAGAGAGAGAGAGAGAGAGAGAGAGAGAGAGAGAGAATGGGAGGTGGAGGAGGATGTATTGTACAGAAACGGATTATGTTATATGGACAGTATATGAATGAGTTAAGATCAGTTGACTTGAGGTTAGCTGTTCTTTCTGACGACTTTAATTATGTATTCCACATTTTCCAGTTATTGTAATTTGTGTACCCACAGAAAAACAATATTTGGAGGAAGCTCACTTATTGCACAAGGAAGCACTTGCCATGGCCATGAGAGCTTTTGGAGAAATGAACGTACAGACAGCCAAGCATTATGGCAATCTGGGTCGCCTGTACCAGTCCATGAGGTTATTTGAGGTATGGCTGTACTTATTATGTTCAGATCTTTCTCCCAAACAGACTAGTTAATGGTATTCCAAATTATATATTGAAAACTTTCTGTGAGTAAACCCTCAATCTACTCTGGGACAGTCAACTAGTCATAATGTTGACCAGAGAATTGTAATGTACTTGAGGGTCAAAAAGAGATAAATAAATTGCAAGTTCTAAAATTTTAAAAAATTATTTAGACAGTTTGTAAGGAATATCTTTCTTATTTGAGGAGGTTGAAAACAGTTGGTCAAGCATCACTTTCCCATATATCGAGTTATACACACCACAACCAAGTGACATCCTTCTACTACATGTTGAAACAGGGATAAAAGGTATAAATGGACAGCAAAAGGTCTAGAATATGTACTAATCCTATCGGTGGCGTTTTCACCCATATGGTATAATCAGATGCACTTGGCGTAACTCTATTGGCTACTGTATCAGCTGAAGTTTGCAGTGGTAGGTTGATAGTTGAATGAAAACAGTGTTGGTTGCCAGAAGAGGTGTCAAAGCCAAGTATGCAGTCCATTAAAAGTGTAAATAGATATTCCATTCAAAATCATACATTTTTTTTACTTTACTACAACACATGTCTCCAGCCTTTACATTTTTCAATAACACAGTTCACCAAGCACCACCCACTTCTTGGGCGGCCATTGTGTATAAATACAGACATGTGTGCTAACATTATAACTTTAGCAAATGTGAAATTGGTAGTGATATCTCACACAGCTGATTATAATACTCATTTATTGCAGTGTTTTGGGATGTGGTGTGTGACCATGGTCATCAAAATGTACATTCATGGTTTCCAATTTCAATATACATATCATTATGGTATTATGATAATCTTAAAGTACATACTTTAAGCTATTACACAAAAAAAATCACTTAGATATCTGTGTTCTTTGCAGAGATATGGCATGATGAATGTTGCAAAACTTTGAATGCACTTTTTCCATTTTTCTTTGTGATGTTTAATCAACTATGTTACTAACATCCTCATTTAGAGTATCTAGAGAAGTTGTTGGTAGAAGAATGATATTATAAGACTTAATTTAACAATTCTTACACAGCTTGCTGAAGAGATGCACTTAAAAGCCATCACTATAAAGGAGCAGTTGTTGGGCCCAGAGGACTATGAAGTGGCTTTGTCAGTGGGCCATTTAGCATCCCTGTACAACTATGACATGATGAAATTTGACAATGCAGAGCAATTGTATTTGCGTTCCATCTCCATAGGTATGTTAGGCTTGTACATTTTATTATAATATTTATTTATAAACCTCTAATACATATGTATTTATTCATATGAATTCATAGCAAAAATTGCAGCCTCTACTTTCTTGTAAATTGTTTTTGAATAGAAGATATTTTGTAAATGTTTGCTAGTGATTTTGAGATTGCAAAATGATTTCTATTTGTATGCAAAATATTTGATTTTTATTACTTATAGCAATGTCTTTTTATTTATTTCACAGGTAAGAAACTGTTTGGTGATGGCTATTCTGGGCTAGAATATGACTATCGAGGTTTGTTGCGTGTGTACACCATCCAAGCCAACATGGAGAAGTGCTTTAAGTACCAGAATGTTTTAGCGTACTGGAAGTTGCTTCGTGATGAGGCTCAGGAAACTCAAACATCGCCATTCACAGAGTTAACAGAGCCACTGAGAGTCACTGATACTCTTCAGCAGTTCATGTCTATGTCATGAGAGTCTTATTGACTTGCTTTTCTTGCCCATTCATAATACTCTCTTTATAGGGGCTTAGTGTGCTCCTACCACTCAGGGGGAGATGAGTCTAAATCCAGCCATGACTCAAAGCCATGTTGCTTCACATTACGTTATTCTGGTGATGTAAGAAGCGGACAGATTTTGGCTTATACCAGATAGCATTGTGGCTGCAAGACATTATGAGAAAATAGGCTGGTCAGTGAATCACAAGTATCAGCCAGTCACTGTAATGAAAGTTGTGCATTACAATGGTCTTATATCCAAGAAAGGTGTTTCTTAATGTGAAAAATCCATAGGAAGACCATATTTTATTCTTATGACAATGTATCTGTGCTGTAATGGTTAGTGTGCTTGGCTTACAACTACAAGATACATACAGGGCTCAAATCCTTGACAGGACAAAAACAGTTTGATCACGTCTCCTTTGACACTGAAACTGAAAACATTATAGGTATAGGATGCATATTGATGAGTTGTAAATTGTTTCCTGGCAGGATCAGAAAACCTGTTATATTGAACTGTTTTTATGTGATCCAGAAGTGGTAATCCCATGTGGGGTTTGGCAAGTTTGTTTTTATGTGTGGATCTGGAGCCATGCTTCATTTGATATGAAGAAATGATCTGTGCCACACTACTATAGATAGTGAATAGTAAAAAATAAAATAAAAGTATGTACAGTGGAACCTTGGACCTCAAACGTTTTTGGATATTGAATGATTTGGACTTTGAACAAAATTGTCAAGATTTTTTTGCTTCGGAGAACGAACAAACTTCGGACTTTGAACTCGGCTGTACCCAAATGAAGGGAAGCTGGCCACTAGAGTAGCCGAGTGACAGATCTGGGCTCTAAGGTTGCTAATGGCATTTTTCTACTGCCATATTTAACAAATTTTTGCAATAAAACATGTTCAGTAGTGAAAACATTAATTTGGCACTTTGACATTAAAATGTCTAGAATCAAGAAACTACACAATGCAATTTTGGTTAGAATGATGTAATAACCTCTATCTACTGTCCGTATCTAATTCTGTGTAACACAGTTGTTCTCAGCTCCAAGAGAGAGAGAGAGAGACAGAGAGAGATAGATTGCTGTACAGCCTAAAAGCAAGCTGGCAGCACAGAAAAATAAAGCAAAGTAATCATAATAATTATAAAACTTACGCCAGGGGTCGGAGGAAGGAAGGGAAAAGAGAGGGGTGGAAGGGAGGTACGGAGGAAAGAGGGTAGGAAGGAATGATTTTGTGATGCTGTGTGTGTGTGAGGTGCAAATATTGTGAGGTGAAAAGTAGAAAATGTTCAATAAACATATGTTTGGAGGTTAGGTTTAGCCCAGATGCAAGATGACAGTTAATGCTTTTGGTAATGTTGATGCAGAATGTTGAGGGGTGAATTTATGAATTATTCAATGATTATTTTGCCAAGTTGTGGAACATCACATAACATCTTAGCAAGGGAAACGATATTGATGGACTTGTAATCTCCCGTTGAATATCACAGGAAGACTGTGTGGCCGTGATTAACCACACTGGAAAACAAATGTAAGGGACGGTGATAATGCGAAGCTAGTGGCCAGCTTACCAGCTGGTAGCTAGATTCCCTCCTTCCTTCCCTCTTCCCCCCCCTCCCTGCCTCCTTATTTCTCCATCCCCCCAATGTCTACTTACTGTCTCTTCTTCCTTCTAAAGTCTGCCAGTTCCTAGATAATTTATACATGTCATTGTCTTTGCTTTGAACACACACACATACACACACAAACACACATGCACAATCTAAGTTTCCCACTTTTTAAACAAATTGATGAGAGCATGCATATGTGTATTACATCATAAATGCACAGCCTCCCCTTCCTAGCAATAAGCTCCATTCATCCTTTTCCTCCCTCATCACAATCTGTGTGCGCCAAAAACTTGTCATCAAAAAGATGAATAATATCAAAATTTGTTTAGTTTGTTTTTTCTGTGCAATATTTTGTGTATTGTTTTACTTTCTCTGTCTTATTTATTATTCAACCATGCAATTTTACATAAAAGATAATATAAAGAAAAATTAATAGGTAAGCACCTGGGGCCTTGGAATGGATTAAAATGATTTACATTATTTCCTATGGGGAAAAATCCTTCGGACTTTGAACATTTTGTTCCTGGAACAGCCTTCCAGAATAGATTGTGTTTGAGGTCCAAGGTTCTACTGTATGTGTGTCTGTGTATGTATGTACCAGTATATTACTACAAACCTTCAAAGAGGAGAGTCACCATATGTTATTTTAGCAATGGAAAATACAGAGGAGAGAAAAATTACTCTCCATGCACCATTCCTTCTTGTCATCTTTAAATAGTTTGCAAGGAATAAGGAGCTGTATTCCCCCAGCCCAGTTGTTGAGTGTACATCCAGGAAAAGCTGTACAGTAAGACTCAACAGCAGTGTTGGTTGAGTCTGTTTTAATGTAATGAACTCTTTTCCTTATTTGCAGCCGAAGTGATCAGATGATCAGACCATATGCACAACAACCTGCCATTCATAGCTTTCTGTGCATCTCTATCATGCACAACCACTCCTCTCTTTACAGTGTTCAGTCGTCCCATTTGTAGTCCTCTCCTCAGCTATACACCTCGTACTAACTGATTTTGCTCTTATATTTCCACATGCTAAAAAGAAATGCACCTCTCTCTCTCTCTCTCTCTCTCTCTCTCTCTCTCTCTCTCTCTCTCTCTCTCTCTCTCTCTCTCTCTCTCTCTCTCTCTCTCTCTTACACTTTTTTCATCACTTGTTTACTACTTTGTTTAACAATATTCATACCATTTTGAGGTTGCATAACAAGGAATCATAACAATACGAGTATCTTTTATCTCATAATAGGGTAGAATTTACAGGCACTGGTGGATTCAAGGAAGGGGCTTAGGGGGCTGGTCCCCCTTGTTCCCCCTTCTCTCTCTTCTCTCTCTCTCTCTCTCTCTCTCTCTCTCTCTCTCTCTCTCTCTCTCTCTCTCTCTCTCTCTCTCTCTCTCTCTCTCTCTCAAGTGCTTTTCTGGATCCATGACTTTTCAGGGTTTGGCTCCAGCTAATAAGAATGTAACTCCTTGGCAACTATCCAATCCTCATATTGGGAAGAGGTTCCACAATTTTAAATGAATCAAGTTCAAGTTGAATTATTTCTGTTAACATGTGTATGTGTGTGTGTGTGTGTGTGTGTGTGTGTGTTCTATTGTACAGGGTTTGAGTGGGGCTCATAGTGTCCTGTCTCCATACCTTCATTTATCAAACATTTCCTCAAATTTCTGTAGTATTTATCTTGCAAGATTGGCAGACCCATATCCTTTAGCCTGTCTTCATAAGTTAGATCTTTTAGTTCCGGTACCTTCCTTTCAGCTGTCCTCTAGCGTGTGTGTGTGTGTGTGTGTGTGTATGTACGTACATACATATACTTGCTAAGAAATGCAATTCTAAATTTCAATAAATTAGTTGACAATTGATAACAGAATGTTTGGCAAGCTGTCACTAAACAGTTGTTTATGGGATATGAGGAGCTGGGTGCAAAAAGCGGCTAAATGCCAACCACCGTTATTGGAATTAAAAGTGTATTCTATTCTATAGTATTCCTTACATCTTAGAAATAACATTGATGCAATCGTATCTAGTGTGCGTGCAGCTAGCATTCATTGGTCATTTTAGTGTAATGTTATTTCTAAGATGTAGGGAAATTATAGAATATAGAATACCTCTTGTTGCAGCCAGCTACTCATATAATCTAATAAGTGGTTATATTTAATTATGCAGGAGTTTTATGCTTGAATTTTTCCATTCCTGTGAAAACACCAAAAAACAAACTCTCAAAAGTCTAGAATATGACTTCTCACATGTTCTCTCCTTGACATGTCAATCACTAAGGTCTGTATTAGATACTGTTATGCACCCTCTGTGGCTTAGAACATTCTTGTACTGAAAATATGTAGATAGTACAGATGAAATGTGTTGATTATTTACAAGTCAGGCATATTGATTTTAACAGAGCTGTAACTATCAAATTTGGCACTGGAGGAATAGAAAGATTAATAACAAGGAGATGAGGTAAATTTGTTCTTTGTTAATGCTACAAGGTTTGCTGTGGTTTTAAAGTGCACTGCTTTTGACACCACTACTAAGTTGTGGTTAGTAGTGTGGTTGATCAAATACTTTTTATGTTTTGTAGTAGATCCGGAAAAGAAAAAAGAAAAAAAAGATCTAATTTAGGTGTAAAGATGCTTTTTGTAAAACTTTGTAAAAATAATTGTAATTCTTCCCTTTTAAAACATTGCTTTTCCTTTATTTTTTATGAGTTTGATTTATTATTTTCTTATACATACTCTATATTGAGGCTCATTCTTATTCAGTCCACATTGTGTTATCATGATGCTCTACTTTGTAACTGAAAATCTGTGAAGTCATTACAGTACTGATTCAATTGACTATAGCACTTTTTAAAGAAGGATGTCTTGCATTCAGCTTTAGGATGTTCTTGGTCAGAATCAGCACACTTCCCTTCCTCAGTTTTTAAAAATCTGGTAGCCACAGCTTGGGAGTGATTATCTCCAAAGAATGCCAACTGAACAGATTTCTATGGTTCACCATGTTCTGTTATTAGCTGCATGATAGTAAAATTGTAATTTTGAAAGTGTATAGTGTCATGAGGTTTGAAAAATAAATATTACAAATTCACAGTGGAATGTTGACTAACATGAAACCATGTACTGCTCCCATTTTTAACTTGGCGGGCAAGAACAAGTCTGCCCCTCGATATTTTATGATTTCAAAGTATTGCTGATAACAGAACATGTAGGACTGAGTTGTGGTACTAGAATGACGGGAGTGATCAAAAGATCAGGACTCCACTTCATTTACTAGTTATTTAGATTGTTATTTTTTTTAGAGCAAATCATTAAATAACTGAAATTTTTGCTATTGTTGCTACTGTTGTTAATGAAACATTTCTTACAATGAATGCAAGAGTAATAATGTAAATACTGGTGTGAAATTAGTTTTAATGTTTCTAATATTTTCAGTGAAAATACTTGCCTTTGCTATGCTTTACAGTAGGGTTCATACAAGGTTTGTGTGACTTCTATTCCTTGATTATGGTAATTTAGTTCTTATGATACTGTCAGGAATTGTGCATTTTCTTATCGTATATATTGGGTATAAGTTTTCTTGTAAGATGATTGAAGCCAAGGCAACCATGATGCACTGTAGTGTGTCCAAGACCTTGTAATGTAAGGTCTGCACTCTTGATTGTTTTGGATATGTTAAGATTTGTGAAAATCCATAATACCACTGCATCTGTCATTTATTCACTTTGATAACTGAAAAATTATCAGTTAATGATTTACTTATGTATTGGAGTACTTTGATTCCAAATTCCTAATACTGGCCTTTCTGATGAACCAATAGATAAAAATTCTTAAAAATTTTGAAATGTGGCAGGAGCTGCGCCAAGAACTCTAAACCACAAGCTGTTCATCAGATCAAGATGTAAAAATATTCAAAGGCATTTGGCGTGGAGCACATACTGTACAATGTACATGCTTACTTGTAAGTGCTGCTGAGAGAGGGGGCGGGGGGGAATACAGTGGGAAGGTACTACAATGAGATACCTCGGTAATCTATTGTCCAGCATAGCTACGCCTCCTTATTTATTTATTTATTTACTATTATATCCTTCCACACCTTCACAAAACCTATAGTGTATATATCATACGATAGTTTCAAGTTTCAAATGGTGGAAAGGTGTCACTAACAATCATGATGGATCGGGCTTTTTGTATCGAGCGAGACCTGTTGGAAATTAAACCTTTGCATTTCAAGCCATGCTGGAAAATCATTCATTATTGTCGTAGAATAAATCACTACCATGCTTCATATATTCCAACTTGACCTAAGCTTCATTACCGTATTTTACATACACTAACGTAACGTCAAACATAAATCTTACCTAACGTAAAATTTAATATAACCAGCGAAGTGATTTTATATTATTGAGGAGGGTAAAGCTTAGTGGTATTAAACTTAGGTTAGGTCACATAAAGTTTAGGTTAGGTGGAAATTTGTGAAGCACAGACGCGATTTATCCTACAACAGTGGTGATTCATTTTCCAGCATGGCGTGAAATGTTTACTTTCCGACAGAAATCCCGAGTTACCTGTAGCATCATGAGGGTAAGTGACATTTCCCTGCTACTTTATACTATTCTTTGCAACCTATGGGCTTTATGAAGATGTGGAAAGAAATAATCGAGAAATAAAGATTGTTGCACATTTGAGCAATGCTACTCTATATACGCAGGCAATGGCATGGACGGACACTTGTGATCATGGAGTTGTCCTGCTGGGGAGGCGTGGGAAGGGCCATGTTGATTGGGATGCAATGCTATGACATTGGTGAATACTGCTGTGGAATTGTGACGGTCAGATGCGAGTCCACAATTTATATACAGGAGAGAATTCCGAAAAGAAAAAAAGGTCGTGTGAGGCTGGTGTTTGTCGGGCGGCATTAGTATAGTGTCACTCTAATTCGTCAGTTGTGTTGTGGTTGTCTGTCGTTGAACATCATACTGTTGTCGATGTAACTTCGAATGACATCTTATCTTTGTCGTGTGTGTGTCGGTTGGACATCGTGCTCGTGTCATACTGGAATTGTGAGAAATTATTGATAGCAACAAGGTATATCATCAGATGGCCGTTCTATGCTCGTTGTAATCTTAATATCGTGTACCTATCTCACAGCTGTCCTGTGTCGTGAGCAGTGGGATTCGTGTTGTCGTGCAAAAAGTGCAAGTCATTAAGAAGGCGTGGCTATACTGCCATTACCTTTGAGTTCTGAAATTCCATTAATCTGTTTTAACCTCCCCCAAAAGACTATTTCAAGTGTTTTAAGTAAGAAAGGTATCAATATATTATAACAGATGTTGCGTAAAAGTATAATGAAATAACAAAAGAGAATATAGATAGATAAACTGGTATTATAAAGTATTCACATCTCACAGACAGGTGCGTTCCACGGGACGCACCCTATTCCTTTTCTCTGCATCTTGTTTTTCCGCAGTCCTAACAACAACAACAACAACTCTGCATCTTGCTTTCCCCCATCTACACTGTACAAAAGTAGCCGCCCACAGGATACTGGGTGTTCTGTTCATCACAGAAGAGCACGTTGACGACCCTGTTCTAGATAAGGTAGATATTGATCATAGAAGAAATTAAGTTTTAACACTTTTCCTGCGATTTGGCTCGTCATCCGTATTAACAAACCACTCCCGAGATCTTTCGTCTTAACCATCTCAAAGCATTCTATTAGCTAAAGACTTAAATATACTCTTTTCAGTTATCTTTTCTTGTCTATGTTTGTTAAGATTTCGTTACTTTATGACTGTATTGTGGTAAACATCGTATTGAAGAAATTAACTTGGCAAGATAAGAGAGAACAGAGGCTGTAGACTCGCAGAGGTTTGTTTACAAGTAGCTTTGTTTTTCCGGCGGGGGATAAGCGTGAGAGGAGGAGGTTGGGGAGGGGTTTGTTTCGTTTCGTGCCTTTCGTTCGCCATGAACTCGCTTAAGCATTGAATTTATCTAATACACTCTTAATGAACTTAATTGCAATAACTTTCTGCTAACCTTTGGTTGACTTTTTTTTTTTTTTTTTTTTTCCCCTTCGTCTGCTACCTCAATGTTTTATTCTCCTTTTCAGTATCTTTCGGATCCTGGTAAGGCATATGTCATTACATAGTGCCTCTTACTTAGGACTAATAATCGGACAAAAGAAATTCAGTTATTTAACTATACAAAAACACAGAACAAACACAATACTAAAAAAAAAAAAAAAAAAAAAAAAAAAAAATGAACTTTTATAAACGCATCGGATGCTGGGCATCAATGCGCCATATAGCGGCGGGTACACGTACATACGTACGCTAGCTCATAACTGGAATCTTGACTCACATGTCAAAGCAAAAAAAATCGACTGAGTGCCAGCATCTCAGATTAATCCTAAGTCGAGGAGACAGTAACTCAAGTTCCACTGTACTTAGAATGTTATACCCGCAATCAATATATAGCTACATTAGTATCTGCTGAAGTTATTATTCTGTGAAATTAAATAGTAGTTAAGTAACCACCTCATGAATGAATCTATGACACCTCGCAAAATACTTTCAAGAATAAACCCATACATGTGTATGATATCTTTTATACTTATTCCAGACCATCCATATTGTATCTGTTGATAAGTACAGCCTGAGCTCTGTTTATATCTGACCCTTCTTAATACCTTTACTGAAACAAAGTGCAGACACCTAATTTCTTGTACCTACTGTGAGTAAGGAAACATATACATTTCACATGATGATTCATATAAACAAGAAGAGTTGCATCAGAGATTATTGACTCTATTATATGTTTAGATGTTCATTAAAAAGTTATCGCAATTAATAAATACATTACATATTCTGATATTGGCTGGTAAGTTTAGAACCAAAGTGTGGTGTTAGCCAGGATGTTCTGTACCATTTTTGTGTTCTCATTGCAATCCGTTCCGTTACAAGAAACGAAATTATATATATATATATATATATATATATATATATATATATATATATATATATATATATATATATATATATATATATATATATATATATATATATATATATATATCCCATGACGCCATTACCACTCTGCTACCATCCCTCACGTCTCTTAAGTCTTATCTCAGTTCTACAGGAATCTCACTCACTCAAGATCAGTTACTAGAGACAACAAAAAGTGAAGAAACTCTAGAAATGGCAACTTATGGTGTGCAATTCTTGTACACCAAGAAGGTGTACTGTACAGCGAGGGGGAGGTGCGGATGGCCCGCATCAGGGCCCAGTATGCCCAGCAGGGCAGGCTGAAGGCCCGCAGGTTTGCCGAGGCTGAGAAGCGGCCAACAAACCAAAGGAGGTCTCGTTCATGGGAACTAAGGGCCTCCGGTGCTGGGGAAGCCCATGGGAGTGGTGCCTCTAGCCCAAGGGGTGGGGTGCGAGGTGCTGCGAACCATGTACACCACGGCACGATTCCTCAAGAACCTGATGAAGCAGGATGAATTCTTCCTGCGGAACCTTGAGGGTCACTTTGGCGTGTCTATCGAGGTGGGCACGCCAAAAACTAAGATCCACATCCGAGGCCCAAGATGTGATGTTCGCTCTTGTTATGAACATGTGAGGGAGCTTCTTATTGACTGGCACCAGAACAAGGACGGCAAGCAGTGAAAGAGGCCATTGATACCCACAATGCAATGAGACGGGATGCAAGAACAAGTAAACCAGAAAGTGAGACAAGAACACTTATCAGTGGTCAATAAACGGATGATATCAACGATAAGTGATGCGACACCACAATATTAATGATGAACAGAAGGAAAACCCACAAAATGAAGGACGAGCAATGCGAGAACCCACAAAAATAAGAACGAGCGGTGCGAAAACCCACAAAACAAAAAACGAGAGATGCGAAAACCCACAAAACTGAAAACGAGCGATGCGAGAACCCAGTAAAATAAGAACGAGCGATGCGAAAACCCACAAAAATAAGAACGAGATATGCGAAAACCCACTAAACTAAAAATGAGCGATGCGAAAACCCACAAAAATAAGAACGAGCAATGCGAAAACCCACAAAACTAAAAACGAGCGATGCGAAAACCCACTAAAATAAGAACGAGCGATGCGGAAACCCACAAAACTAAAAACGAGCGATGCGAGAACACAGTAAAATAAGAACGAGAGATGTGAAAACCCACAAAACTACAAACGAGCGATGCGAAAACCCACAAAACCAAGGAGGAACGATGCGAGATACCAGCGATGAACTACACAGAATACAACGTACGAACAAGGCGATTCCACAACATGAATGACTTTATTTCTTTACTAACTCTCTTTTACCATTCAATATACTGTATAATAGTGAACTAACTAATGTGCTGTTATTAATTTCAAACTGATACTATGGAACATTTTTCGAAGGGACACTTGTTCCCTTTTCTTTCTTTTTTATTTATTTTAGAATTTCGAGATGTTTTCATGTCTTAAGGTCTAGTAACAGGTGAACAAGGACATCTTGTTGGCAGTCATCACACTACTTAATTAAAGGACACACGAATAAATCCCCCCCCCCCCCCTGGACTTTTACCCTAGAACCGAGATTATTAAAGACTATACAGCTATGAAAGAAGGAGAGATTTCACGCACCTCACCCCCAGTAACTCGGTTCAGAGCGCCCTTCACCCCAAACAGTCGATAAAGTTACCAGTTTCTTGAATAAGGAGGGGAAGGAGAGACACGGATAGGGTGGGGAAGGAAGAGGGAGAAAGGGAAGGCTGTAGAAATATGTGTAAAACATAAGAAATGAAAGGATTCTCTTTTTTGTTGGTGTTTTTGGCATCTTCATCTCTTAAATATGGAACCGGAAGGAGAGACCGTAAGTAAATGAGAGAAAAAAGTCGACAAACAGGAGAAAAATGTTATTATATATATATATATATATATATATATATATATATATATATATATATATATATATATATATATATATATATATATATATATATATATATATATATTTCACACACACACACACACACACACACACACACACACACACACACACTTAATCAAGCATTTTTATCTATGAATATGAATAACCACGCTGGGATGGGTAGTGATGGTTTCGTGTGCAATGGAGTGTCGTGCGCAGGGAATGAAGCAGTCCAATAAGTGTTGGGCCGGCCATCACAGATAATGGCACCACGCTATCAAGATTACATGTTCGACAGGGATAAGGGAGCGTCCCTCTATCAGCAACATGCCCCTGTCAATGTAAGTTGTGTTTGTAATTGGAAAAAGAAAACAAAAATGTCCACAGTGACTATGTAGTACGTACGTACGTACGTACGGTACGTGCTCATTACTCATGTTAATGAGATCATTCCAGCACACATGTATTTCTTCTTATGCAGCGCAGATTGTCATGTAGGGACACCCTGATTTCTCACGAAATTTTATTAGTTTAAAAATGTAACCTTTGAGAATATCGAAGTCCCTTTTAAGGAAAAAAGTATTTTGTCAATTTATTCATTTACTTGTTTATTACTTTTAATTGGAGGAACCAATTTCTCTTATGGATTTAAGCTCAAATACTTCTGAAACAATGGCGTAAGTTTTGCGAAAACTCGTTTTGAATTCTAAAGTTTCACTTACAGAGGAAGGAGGACACGAGTGGTCTTTTAATTGCCCAATATGACACTCGTGGTGGGGGCTGCCATGGGGGGAGGAGAGTGCCACACAGACCAGTGTTCAAGGTCTGCACGAGTTGTGTGTAATGGAAGTTTGTTGCATCTGAAAAGCATATGCACTGCTGAACAAAGTCAAGGGGTAAAGCTTACATCCGAAATGTTGAGGAAATAATCACATGATCATTCCTTGGAAGGGAAGAATGTACTCGTTTATTCATTTGTTTATTCATTTTATTTTTCATTTTGTGTACTAGTATTTTGCCTTGTTACTAATATTGGTGGCGTAGATAAACGCGGTGGAGCAATCGGTGTAGAACATTAGTATAAAAAGTACATGAGTACAAAGCGAATGATAATGGAGCTCCTATCAGTGACAACCGCGCCGAACACGCAGACATAGGACTACTGAGATGAGTGGGTAGCAGGTAATAAGGCTGTCCCGGTTGAAGGGTGAGGGACAGCGCAGGCGTCAGGTCACGAGTGATATGTGCGGGCGGCTGATCAGGAGGTGGGAACCGTGGGCGTAGAGGAGGAATGTGCGGGCGTGGGAAACCTGGCACAAAAGAGAGAGAGAGAGAGAGAGAGAGAGAGAGAGAGAGAGAGAGAGAGAGAGAGAGAGAGAAGTGAATGTAGCTGTTCCTTAATATTCCTTCTCCACTTTCGAAATGCTAGCCATCTCCCCCCCCCTCTCTCTCTCTCTCTCTCTCTCTGTATGTATGTATGTATGTATGTATGTATGTACTGTATGTATGTATGTATGTATGTATGTATGTATGCATGCATGTATATGTGTATGCATTTATATATCATGTATCAAAGTTACACAGATCGATATTCATACATGCTAAAGATGTAATGGCGAGGTTGGTGGGTAACAGCATTGATACCCCAGCTCGCTTTTCGTATCTCTTCACTGATAGTGAGCATATGATACAGTAGGCTGCAGCATGTTAAAAGACAAACCCAGATTGTCTCCACCGGCAGGGATTGGAAAACAGTACATAGCCACAACTACAGCCTTCTCCCATACACAACACTTGCTCTGCATGGCTCATCAATCGTTAACCCAACTTTTCCTGGCAGAGGATGAAAACTCTATTGGACAGTGCTCCACTCACAGTTTCAATTTCCTTCCAAGAAGATAAGGATATGTTTGAACCGTCTAGGACTCCCAGTCAAGGTGCGGAGGAGAATGACCTGTGGTAACGCTGTGAGCTCTCTTCAAGGCTAATTTCAAAGACTACTGAGATGATTCGCAGAGTCTCAAAGATATTTCTTTTACAATGATGCAAACTCCTTACTGAACTGTCGCTAGACTTATAAAAATAGAAAATGCCAACAACTTTCGCTGGAGCTTTTTAACAAGGATCGAGATAAGACTCCGAAACATTCAAGAATACAGGCCATTGTCGTATGTGTAGCAACATGTGGAAAGATAATGTAAAAATGACAAAGAAGGATAAAGGAGTAGTACTCTACATATGAGATGAAGGGAACAGGGCTTGAATGAGGAGGTGGAAGTGTTACGATGTGGATATTGGTGAAATGACTCTTCTGTCATGCCATGCTTTTGTGGGATACTTCCAGAGAAAGCGAGACGGCAGAAATAGACTCATAGAGGGATACATGGAATTCAACATTCTTTTTCCCTTACTTGGCATACACTGGATACTGATTGTTGGTCGACATATTGACGCTTTTTATGTAATTTGGCGTTTTCCTAGTTGTAGGTCAGTTTTAATTTAGCCACAACAATTTCGACATTAAGTTCTAGTTTTCTTGGGACATTTAAATCTTATTCATTTATTTATTAATTTATCACCTGTTGGTTTAATCATTATTTGAATTGAAGATGGCAGTGTTATTCTTAGTTCTTGGCTGTGGCTGTGGATGTCTGCTGACCGTCGGAATGGTGAAAGAGATGAAGATATGTCGAGGGGCAGTGACAACAGGGACCATTTTTTGACGATAATGAAGTCTGCTACGTCATCCCCTTCCCTCACATCCACCCACACGCGCTTACCCGATAACAGAGCCCGAGATCTACTATGTGACACCATGCACGGTATACCCAGAGTAGACTATGTTAGAAAAATATAAAGATTTATTATAACTTAAGGTACACAGAATGTTTGTACTCTGTTGTTAGTGTAGAGGAATACGGCATTCTAAGATGAAGTATTTACTATTTGGTGTAATATGTTTTCATATTATATATATATACCCTCACGTGAAATATTACCGAAGTGATGCAAAACGAGATCGGCTTGAAATATTGAGTTCGAGCAAAATACGATGAAGTCAGATTTTAGAAGGAGGTAAGAGGAAACTAATTCTCAGATAGTAGGGCAGGTGACTG
This sequence comes from Callinectes sapidus, assembly GCA_020233015.1. Taxonomy (NCBI): domain Eukaryota; kingdom Metazoa; phylum Arthropoda; class Malacostraca; order Decapoda; family Portunidae; genus Callinectes; species Callinectes sapidus. Next base: position 10,724,858 of record CM035181.1, read on the forward strand.
GAATATAGTTAGTAAGATTGTTCCTGTAGAGTTAAATGGAGAGTTTTAAAAGAAGGTAAGAACGGACGATGGCTGAACAAGGATACGAGTAGATGTTATGTTTCAATCAGAGACTACTACTACTACTACTACTACTACTACTACTACTACTACTACTACTACTACTACTACTCTCTCTCTCTCTCTCTCTCTCTCTCTCTGCTTCGTGTCATTGTGTTTTGCTAAGCAGCCATTTATAATTTTTCATTTTGTAAATATTCGAAGAGTTGAGGCCACGGCATAGCAGGCAGGCTGATGTGTTGATCTTAAAGTAGGCATTTCCATGATGCTCTTCAATTCCTTACCCAGTAGAACTCTCCGAGGTTAATGTGTTCCTATAATAAGTGAGATTGCACTTCCTCATGCTTTCAGTGGCTGGCTTTTGAAGAGTTTGAGCCAAATTTTTCGTTTTTTAGGGGGAATAACACACTGAATTGTTCTTCTTAAACTACCTATCAAGCATCATCCATTGAAACAAATTCTTTCATCAGTTACTTCATGTCTAGTCATATCTCATTGGTTTGGCTGAGTATGTTGTCACTTGTCTCGTCCGCCATGCAAATGATGATCAATGATGATGACAACTTCCTTTTTGAAGAAATAACGTAACACTAATATTTTCATAATTGGATTTTTTCATATTTATGAATTCTGTGTAATTTTCTTTCAGTATTCATTGAGCACCGTCCTGTTGCGTAGCGTGGCTGTTTGCACGTACAAAACAAACATGTATAGAGATTACAGAGAAAACATTCGCATGAGTATATCATCAGGTGAGAATAATAAAAAACCAGGTTCCACACAGATGTTTATCCTCCCATCACAATATATATATATATATATATATATATATATATATATATATATATATATATATAGATATATATATATATATATATATATATATATATATATATATATAAAGTTCTGAAGGGAAGAAGTTTGGTATGTTTCAATCTGTCTTCAGCACTCAAACTAGCAACAGTAATGATGAACTGGCGGTGAATGGTCTCTTCCAGAAGTCAGGGTTGGTGTCTTGTATCTTATCATAGGTAGTCTCTCTATTCCGTCTCCTATCCAGAGGCAGTGCTGGGCTTATAGCACAATACTCAGTCTCTATTTCCTAATTTTTCAAGTGATAAACGAGATTTGTAGGTGCAATTTGCCTTTTAGAACTGGATTTACACAAAAAATTGGTGATTTAGCTTATGTAGTAAGAACGTAAGACCATAAGGAAATGAGGGAAGCTGCAAGAGGCCGTTAGACCTATTCGTGGCTGTCCCCGTGTGAACACCTCAGCCTGTTGCCACCTATCATTCTCATCCATAAACTTGTCCAATCTAGTAGCTCTCTCTCTCTCTCTCTCTCTCTCTCTCTCTCTCTCTCTCTCTCTCTCTCTCTCTCTCTCTCTCTCTCTCTCAATTTTTTTTCTATTAATTTTTTTTCTATTAATTTTTTTTTTTTTTTACTGTCCTGGATATCAAAGAAAGGCTCATGATATCTCCTTTGAAGTAAACCGCTTTAGTATTCATGTGGGCAATATGAGACTCTGTACTGTGAAAATTGTTGGCTGGGGCTCTGGGACATCGAAATTTGGCATTCTAATTAACCATGACAGTTGTTACAGTTGTATAATAATTCAATAATCGTGCTTAAAAATCCATGTTATGTAAGTTTGGTGGGGTTACAATGGTCTCACTATGCTGACAGAAAAGGAAGTGAAAGTAAATGGAAAGCTCTTTGATGAGAGAGAGAGAGAGAGAGAGAGAGAGAGAGAGAGAGAGAGAGAGAGAGAGAGAGAGAGAGAGAGAGAAGCACGCGCGCGCACAC
>CM035181.1:10731726-10753617 GCA_020233015.1 Callinectes sapidus
TAAGTAAGTATGTAAGTAAATTTATTGCCATAGAAAAACAAATGCATTACAATATCACAATGGAGTCATTGAGGCACAGTCTGATATAATCCGAAGATTCTTACAGACCGAGATGAACTATTATTTATTTTAATTTGATCAGGCAAACTATGTTTGGATTCTAAATATATACATATCTTGTGGACACTCTTGCATATTCTCATGCACCCGTATACTTTACATACCTGAATCAAACACACAAATAGGCAGATCACTCATATATCAATTTAGGTATATACACATACACATATCCTCTTTTACACATATACATACATACACATGTATTCCTATCTAGATTTAAAACCCCAACACCAATAGTAACGAGAAAAAAAATTTCCTTCTATTCATTGTGTTTATCAAATACATATTTTTTTTCATTTCCTTTTGAATGTTGAAAAATTACATGTAAATATGAGTATTTTTAAATTTATTGGCAATGTATTCCATGCTCGAGGACCAAAACAGGCAATGCTATTCCTATAGAGGGATGTTTGAAATCGTGGGATTTTAAGATTTGCATTATTTTCTCTCGTTACTCTTTGGTGTTCTATTATAGAGAAAATTTGTGAGTCTGGTTTCTTAATGGTTTTGAATACTGATATCAACAGAAAATACTTATGGATTGAATTAACATTTAACAAATTATGTGTTGAAAATATGTTTGATGTTGAATCAAATTTTTTAATAAAAAACATACACCTCAATACTTTTTTTTGAGCAACAACTAATGTATTTAAAAAAGAAGGCCAGGTACATCCCCACACAGAAATGCAATAATATAGGAAAGGATAAGCGAGCGTGTAATAAATACTTAACATGGCGTCAGTTGTCAGTTGTTTTCTTATCTTATATAATATACCACACGTTCTAGAAAGTTTTAAGCAAACTTCCTTTATGTGCTGACTCCAATCTAGATGTTCGTTTATAACTACACCCAGAAATTTAGTGTATTGAACTCGCTCTATCCGTTCCCCATTATGCAGTACCGGTGGCAAGCACTGACGAACAGACCGGTCACCGGTTCTGAAATAATATATAATTAGTTTTATTGACATTGAGTTTCAACCTATTGACTTTGATCCACTGATGCACACGACTGATTTCATTGCTTAAATTTGTGTGTAAATTCTGTAAGTTTTTGTCTGCCATTAAAAGAGTGGTATCATCTGCATATATAGTAAATTTGAATTTAGTGGAAGCACAGACTATATCATTTATATAGATTAAGAAGGGAATGGGACCTAAAACCGAACCTTGAGGAACCCCTGAAGAAATAATCTTGGTAGAGGAGTATACATTATTGCAAAATACTGCTTGTTTTCTGTTGCTTATGTAACTATGGAACAAATGCAGAGGTGAACCTCTAATACCAATGTTGGATTGTTTGTGTACGAGTATTTTATGATCTAACGAGTCAAAAGCTTTGGATAAATCAAGGAAAAGGCCTACAACATAATACCTCTCATCTAAAAACTTATTAACATTAGATACAAACTGTAATAGAGCAGATTCGGTTGAGTGATTGGAGCGATAACCATGTTGAGAGGAGGACAAAAAATTGTATTTTTCTAAATAGTTTACAAGGCGGCGAGCTATAATTTTCTCCAAAATCTTACTAAATGCTGGTAAAATAGATATCGGTCTATAATTATTAATATTTGTCCGATCACCTGACTTGTGGAAAGGAATAACTTTGGCCTTTTTCATTTCTTCTGGAAAGATTCCTGTTTTAAGACTTAAGTTGAAAATATGCGTTAAGGGTACTAATAAAAAAGAAACAGTGTTTTATCACTATCGGCGATATATCATCTATGCTTGAAGAAGTTGATTCAATAGAATTGACATATTTTACAATTTCTGTTGGATTAGTTGGAGACAGAAATAAAGAGTAGTTGGGTGCAATGGGAAGATATTTTTTAAAGCCATTATCTCTTTCCACAAAGCCACTAGTCACAAGACTTAAGAAATGTTCATTAAATTTATTACTAATGTTACTATTTGAAGGTTTCAATACAATTTCTTGCATTTTGATATTTGTGGACTTACCAAGAACAGAATTAATAATTTTCCAATGTGATTTAGGTTTACCTTGATTAGATTTTAACTGATTTTTATAATAATTGTTTTTAGCCAGTTTTAATAAAGAATTTATTATTTATTTCCGTATTTCCGGTATATTTCTCTGTAGGTTAAGGGCCATTTGGTTGCTAAACGTTGCAGTCTATTTCTTTCACGAATACTATTTTTTAAGGCTGGTGTGACGTGGGGACTCCTTTCGTTTTTGCTATTTATTCGAATTTGTTTTACTGGAAAATGTTTTTCATAATTCTCGTTAAACATTTGTTGAAATAGATTGTAGGATTCATTAGCAGAATTACTTTGCAAGATTCTTGACCAATCAATTTTACTTATATCATCCGAAAAATTTTCTAAAGATAATTTAGAATAAATCCTTATTTTTTTGTAAATAGGTATAACTTCCATACTTTTATGTAGTTTAAATTGAGATAATATGGGGAAATGATCTGAAAAGTCTGTTTCTATTATAAAATTACCAAGGTTAAATTCTATTTCAGTAGTCCATAAATGATCTAACAATGAAGCTGTGTTATCCGTTACTCTTGTTCGTTTAGTTATTACCTGAAATAAAGAAAAGGAATACATAAGTGTAATGAATTCACGTACAAGATTATTAATATTATCAATCAGATTTATATTGAAATCTCCAAGTATAAATACTGCAGTGAATTTATCTCGTATAGTTGTTAAAAAGTCTAATAATACATTGAGGAAAATATTTTTATCTCCATTTGGTGGTCTATATATGCAAATACATAGATATGTTTTGTTTAAAATCTTACATTCAACACCTAGACATTCAATGGAATCAGTGCATAACGAATAATATAAAGAAGAGATGTACTTACTAGCAATGTACAAAGCCACTCCACCTCCATACCTATTTCTGCAAGTGGTAAACATATTATATCCAGGTATTTGATACATGGGAACCAGTTGCTGGTCAAGCCTTGTTTCCGTAAAACCTAAGACATCAATTTTAGAGAAAATGTTGTTTGGAGACAGAAATATATCGGTGAATAATTGTAAGTTAGCAGGAATGGAACGTACATTAAGACTCAGAATATTGAAAGTGTTAATATCTAAAACTTTTAAGGAGTCAAATGAGGAGTAAATTGTATCAGGAATTTCTACTTGACGTAACTTATTAAATAAATGATTAACATCCAAATCCATATTGTATTTGTCATCTAGTATTGAGAGTGGATCAAACTGCAGATTTCGGAAATTGTATGAAAAAGGTAGACTAGTATCACACTGAAGATGATCTAATAAATCATTATCATTAAGTAAATTGAAAGGGAACTGATACAATGGGATAGCCATTTATAACTAATAATGCAAAACACTTTGAATTAAGAGAGATATCTTTCAGCTTCTATCGCTTTTTACGATCTTTCTTCCTAGACGTCTTACCATCATTATCAGAAGTAGAAGTACCATCGGTAGCCACGCCTCCACTGGCACCAGCACCAGCACCAGCACAAACACCTCCAACAGCACCAGCGCCAGCACCTTGATCAGCATCGGCAGCCACGCCTCCACTAGCATGAGCCCCAACACTCAGGCCCCCAACTGCGCCAGCGCCAGCACCCACACCTTGGCCATTACCAGCAGCCACGTCTCCATCAGCACCAGCTCCTCCAACAGCGCCAGCACCTGTGCCTCGACCAGCACCTGTACGCACTCCTCGACCAGAACTGGATGTCACAGAGCCAGCGGCTGCGACAGCAGCTCCACCTGGCCGCTGCTTCGAAACACCAGTCATCCCGCCAAAGGCTCCACTCGATGCACTAGCAGCGTCATTCGAAGCACCGTTTGACTGCTGTCCCATTCTGTCCTTGATTATAAGTCTAGTGTAGTTAAAGTAGGCAATTTTACCTTGGGAACGTGCCTCCTTCATGAGTGGAAACTGGCTCTGTTTCTTAGCTTGTGATGCAGCACACAGGTCTTCATTGATAAAGATGCCAGTCCCTCTTAACTTCCTCGCATTTCTTAGCACTGCCTCCCTGTCACCGAACCTCTCGAAGCGCACCACAACCGTACGTGGACGAGAAGTCGACACAGGACCCACTCGATGAGCTCGTTCTAGGTTCATGTTTGGTAGTTGTAATTTGTTGAGCAGTAGTTCACTCACTCGAGCTAATGTTTGTTCCCATGTTTCATTATGTTGAGGCTCCTCCAAACCACTGATACGCAGATTGTTCCTTCTGCTGTAGTCCTCTTCGTAGTTTAAGCGTTGTTAAAGGTCTGCAGTTCTTGGGTCGTTGTCTTGAATTATTGATTGATTGTCAGAGTTGGATTTTTTCAAATTCACTGCTTCGCATTTCATGTCTTGTAGTTCGGCTTGAGTGTATTCGAGGCTTGTTGTGAGGTCACTTATGGTAGTTTCCATGAACGAGATTCTTGCTTCAAACTGTTGCACAATTACATCTACTGCACTCCGGAAGGCCCTTTCTTGTGAATCCAGTAGTAGTTTAATAGAGTTAGTTTCCATTGCAAGTGAAAATCTAACCACTTAACAGCAGGATAATCAGTGTTGGGCAGGAGTAGGAGCAGGAGCGTCCACGTCTTAATAGTTCAGAAGCCTGTGTGTGTGTGTGTGAATTGAATTGAATTGAATTGAATTGAATTGAATTGAATTTATTAATATGCTCAGACTTTACATAGTAAAGTATGGAGCACAGCTCCGAAATTAAAAATACCGATAGAGTACAATAATGATGATAATAATAACATAATAATATAGACAAAGAAATAGACTATGTTTCAAAACAAGAAACATTATAAAAACAAGTAACAGAACGTAAGAACACTAGTTATTCCCTTTATTGATAGTTTATCTAAACTTTATCATTATCAACTTTGAAAACTTTGATAAATTTGTGAGAACATTTATATTTGTATTTTGTAACAATTCAGTAAACTTGAAAATTGTTGGTCTATTTGTATAGTAACTTGGTACATACATATCTCTCCACCTGACAAGATCTTCATTGGAACATTTGAGTAATACATGAAATTCATCCGCTATTGTATTATCATTGCACAGATTACACACCCTCTCTTCTCTGCTTACACCCGTGTATCTGCCGACATTTACTGGTAATCTATTATTGCATATTCTAAATCTAGTTAACAGGATACGACTATTTTTTGGTAATTTAGTTAGGTAAGTTTCTAGTTCATATACACCCTTGAATATATTGTAATTTCTACATATTGCATTTGTTGACAAGTTGTTATACCAAACAGTTATCCATTGATCCATTAATTTTCTTTCCACTGCCTTCTTGAACCACTCTGTGTTGGGTACATTTTGTGTTAACCAAAATCCTGACATACCACACTCATTCAACAGTTGTTTGATAGAAGCTATCCAAGGTGATGTAAATAATCCTAGCCTATCCAGATGCAACATACACTGATACACTACATAAGATAATTTTGATTGTTTACCTGTAGTCAACCGAGACCAAAAGCATAGCATCTTACACTTGATATGAATATCTAATGGATATACTCCCAGTTCTCCATATACCATTACGTTACTTGTGTTTTTATGCACAAAATAACATATGCTTTAAAAATTTTAAATGCAACAATTCAATCTCCCTTATCATATAATGTCCCCAAACTTCAGATCCATAAGTTAATACAGGTTGTACCATGGTATTAAAAAGCTCTATCTGCATGTCAACTGGCAAGTCAAACTTTCGACATTTTCCAACTAAGGAGTACATTGCTCTTGTAGCTTGTTCTTTCAGTTCAAGCTCTCCTTTGCGAAATCTGCCATTATAATTGAATGTTAAGCCAAGATATTTATAATCTTCCACTACCTCAATTTTTTCACATTCAAATTTAAATTCATATTTGCTCAAGTCAACTTTACCTCTACTAAATATTACAATTTTGCTTTTATTACAATTAAGTTTTAATTTCCATTCATTGCAATAGGTGTTTAATGCCATCAGAGCCTGTCTCATTCCTCCCTCACTGTCACATAACACAATAGTATCATCAGCATACATAAGAACTAAAAGTTTAAGGTAAGAATTAATCAAATCGTGACCGAAATCCAGAAAATTACAGTTATGTTCAAGTAATTTACTTTCAATGTCGTTAACATAAAATGCAAACAATAGTGGTGAAAGATTTTCTCCTTGTCTTACCCCCATATTACATACAAAATTTTCGGATATTTCTTGGTTTAACATTACACAAGATCTGATGTTATCATACATGTTTCTAATTACATTCAGTATTTTTCCATTTACTTTCTCCTTTACCAGTTTGAACCATAGACCATCACGACATACCAAGTCAAAAGCTTTCTTATAATCTATGAATAAACAAAATAATTTCTTTTTCCTCCATTTAAACAAGTCAATTACACATTTGAGAAGAAAAATATGGTCTAAGGTTGAATAATCATGTCTAAAACCAGCTTGAGTTTCATTTATAATGTTCATGGTGTTAGAATACTTAGTGAGTCTTTCATTAAGAATTGAAGTGAAGAGTTTACCCAGGCAGCTAAGTAGTGTGATGCCTCTGTAGTTATTGACATCACTGGTGTCACCTTTGCCCTTGTATATAGGAACAATCATGCCAACCAACCATTCAGATGGCATCACACCATTATCTAGGATCTTATTAAAAAACTTCACATAGAAAGGTAGCAAAATGTTTTTAGTTGTTTTTATGTATTCATTTATTATCATGTCAGTTCCTGGTGCTTTGTTGTTTTTAAGTTTTTTAATGCTTTTCAATACTTCCTGCTCTGTTATGGGATCATTGAGTATATATGAGTGATCAGTCTCAGTATTTTCAAGATCAGTGTTGCTATTTACTAAATTGTTATCAGTGGCAAGTTGCTTGAAATGTTCATAAAATTGATTTAGTGAAATGGGGATTTCAGGGTTTTTCTTTTGACCATTCAAGATTTTCCAGTAGGTTTTAGGATCATTACATTTAATTTTTCTAAGTTTTTCAACTATGTTACTTCTCTCTTTAGTTTTCACTCTTTTTAGTTCAATTTTATATTTTTTACTTTCTATTATCATTTTATCAAAGTTAACTTTATTTTTATGTTGATTGTATTTCTGCCTGGCTTTATGATATTGCTTTCTCTCTTTTAAACACTGATAGTCATAGCCCTCTAAGATGACATTATTACTCTTCTTTGTGTAGATTTTTTTCTTATATTGTGGGAAAGTCCCAAGTGCTGGCTTAATTAGAATTTGTTGTAGTTCCTTATGTATTTCATCAACAGTCATATTATGAATCCCTGAGACCAAATTATTTACTTTATCTTTATCAATATTTCCCTCATATTCAATACTTTTGTCACTATTCCATTTACCTGGTTTTATACATGATTGTTTTACCTTGTGTGTGTTTGTGGGCACAGTTATTATATTTCTTGTAATACAAAATTTTAGTTGAGCATGTAGTCCACAGTGCACATCAGATAACAATGCATCATAATCAAGTACTCTGAATTTTTTTACTAAGTGCATAACAAATGGTGTACCTAAAAAATAATCTAATGTTGTGTTAAATGTTGTTGTGAATTGTCCTTTGTTACAATCCTCCCCTAATCTGCCGTTAAATATGTAAACCTGGTTGTTTCTACAAATTTCCACCATTTTTTTGCCATAAGAGTTTCTGTCTGGGGTTAAATCCTGGTTAGCTCTATTTTCAGTAATATTATAATCACATGGTCTTGATAAAGGTACATCATCATCAGTCACATGATCATTTCCATCAAGGTTAACATTGGTTACATCAGACAGAGTGAGAGTATGTGCATTAAAATCACCACATAGAATATGTTCATAATCTTGACTGTTATATGTAAGTAAAAAATTGTCTAATTCATCAAAGTGATGGCCTCTACCATACATTGAGTGTGAGGGAGGGATATATACACTGCTGATAACCAAGTCCTTTTCTAGACAAACACTCCTTCCATCAACTATTATAGACAATAAACATTCACAATCATTAACAATAGAATCCCACTTAAAGTGAATGCCTTTCTTTATACCAATAAGGATACCACCTGATTTGTATCGACTTAACGCACACCTGTTCTTAAAAATAACATCATAACCAATATCTTCCATAAACGCTTTCAAGTTAATCGAATCAACATCATCACATTTAGTTTCACTTAAACAAAATACATCATATCTTTTAATATTGTTAATAAAATCCACTGAAGAAACCTTTGACTTAATACCACAAACATTTAGTGACAATATATCAATAACCATGTGGTGTGACATACTTTCTACAGCATTATTGTGTTGTGTTGAGCAAGATGCAGAAAGATTATTACATGTGTGTTTTGGTTTATTATGTTGAATTGCTGTAATAAGCTGAGAATTACTTAGTTGAGGTATGCTTTGTTGTGTTGTGGGCAATACAGGTAATTTAGTGTTAACACTTGATACATTAGTATTTCCTTGGGTTGTTCTCACTATCACTGAATTATCATTTTCCAATATATTTTGTTGTGTAGGACATGGTGAAATGTTGGTGTAACTTTGTTGTTTTGGTCTGCCTTGTGTCAGATTCATAACAGGTAACCTAAGTGTAGCGTTGTTGTTTGTAAACCACTGTGCCCCGGCACATCCCTAGAACAAATGTTCAAGTTTCAGCCTTTTCCAATCTGGGGAAGAAATCCCCACCTTCAACAAATCATCCGGAGTATTTATCACCACAGGCCTACCACCACTAGTGAGCCAAGCTAATATGCTGCCATCTCTGGTAGACACATTTTTCACAGTTTCCTGTTCTTTCACTAGACTCATCATAGTGGCCCTTAGACTTGTTAGGTCTTCATTTATGTACACTTTTCTTTCCCTACCTTTAAGTTTTTTCTTATTGATCATCATCTCATTCCTTTTCTTTCTTTGGCAAAAACGCACAATAAGTGGCCTTCCTCCATCCCTAGGCTTACCTAATCTGTGTGCTACTGAAATCTCTTCTGACTTCAGCTTCACACCAATATTCTCAGCAAGTTCAATAACCTTTGCCTCAAGCACTTCCTCGGTCTCATCAGCATCTTCCTCGATCCCAGAGATACGTAGATTATCCCTCCTAGAGTACTGCTCTAGCTTGTCATTTTCAAATTTATTCAGTAGACAGTACCTTTGCATGTCCGCAACTTTCCTCTCCATCTTTTCCATGAAAACATTCATAGCAGTAGTCATAGCTGTTGATACCGCTACAGTTATTATATTAGCCAAGCAGGGTAGTATGAGTGCAGCTGCTTCTCTGGCCGCCTTGGTGCCAGATTTACCTTCCCTAGTCAAATTGGCTAACTCTTCAACGATCTTGTCCTTAACGATGTCTTCCATGTTAGGCTCCTGGATTTCAGCGTGTGCCATGGTTAGAGAGTGTGCAGTGTGCAGGAAGAGGTTTGTTTACAAACAGCTGCCGCTGGCCGCTGGAGCTCGGCTCTAGGTAGATGTTGGTGTCTGTTTACCTTTGGTGTCGGCTTCTCAAGTGTTTCCACTGCTTGGTAATCAGATCAACGGGGTTGTCAGACGTTCAGGATACTTGTACATAGCCGTAGACACTCAGAAGTATGAAATAACAGCATAAAATTCTTCAAAATACGGAGCTGTCTCAATGTTTTTGGTCGTGGCTGCTCTTGATCTTGTCTTGTGTGTGTGTGTGTGTGTGTGTTTGAATCAAAGCAAGCCGGGTAGTCAAGTACTGGTGTTCTACCATGCTGACAAAACTGTGCACGAGCGATATCAACTTGCTTTACACCTCGACTCAACCGGAAAGTGTAGTGTTAGTTTTACCATGAATTCCTCAGTGTACCATGAAATATTCCCGTTTTCTTTTGTGACTAAATATTATTGTTAAATGTTTTAACATCAATGATTTAAGTTGTGTATATTGTACTTTTACTTCAGTTATTATTGTATTTATTATTTTGTAATTACTAACTGAGAGGAGAATGTATTAAGATAATTTGTAAGGAGTTGCGTCATGTTATGTCGAGATACGAGTCTGTGACGGGTCGAGTTAATGTAGTTTCTTGTATATTTCTTATAGTGTGTAACATTTGTATTGTAAGTCTGTACATATATATAACGATATTGAAATTGTAATTCCCGCTGGGGTTGAGGGGATTGTAATCTACCCTTGAGGGAAGAGAGGCGAGGTGCTAATGACGTAATGTATCAAGGAGCGGCGGAGGAGGACATGGGGAGAGTTGACTGAGGTGACTAGGCAGGAGGAAGTCGAGTGGGACTGGTGTGGTGAGATTGTTGTGGTGCCTTTTTGTGCATTTTCGGTTATATATATGGTGATTTTGAGTGTGTAGGTGAACTTAAGATGTTGTTTTGTGGTTGTGGAGTATTGGGTGAATTATTGTGAACTGGAAATTGTGTTTTGTGGTGATTTACTCGGGTAAGGTGAGGGGCTGGGCTTGGCTAGTCCAGGGAGGAGATACATTGTGTTGGAGGTGATAATTTACTTTGTATTTTCTTAATATAAGTATAGTTAAGGTAAACAGTTTTTTTTATTGTGGTGTTACCTATTAAAATAAGGGGAAAGTTAAGAGATTTGAAGAGGAGGAAGATCCGTACAGCCTGTGATTCACCCCTAGTTTCGTCTAGTAAGTGTGCTATCGTCCTTATAAGGTACTTACAGTACTCTGCTGTCTACCATTATAAGTAGGGGCCGTAACAGGATTTATGGGGGCCTGTCCGGGCGGTAAACCTTGCATCTGTACCCTGACCGGGATTTAAACCTTGCATGTGTACCCTGTCCGGTAGTGTAAAGCGTGTGTGTGTATATGTGTATCAAAATGTCCTTGAAAATGTTAAAAACTTCTCTGACAATGAAATCTTTGCCTTGGAAAAATTTAAAATATAATGCCAGATGCAGATACAGAGAGAGTATTAGAGCAGAAAAGGAGATAAAACTAAAACAAATGGAAATAGGGAGTAAAGGTGTAGATGATGATCTACACAGAGTAGATGTGAAAGTGAATTTTCTGTCTGAGTTTGTAGAGGGTGAAGAGGAAAATTTCTTTGCTCAGTTTGAAAAGGTGGCAAAATTGAGAAAGTGGCAGAAGGCAGAATGGGCAATGTTGGTGCAAATTAAATTGAAGGGTAAGGCATGAGAAGCCTATGCGTGCTTAGATAGGCTTTGGTAAGGACTCGTTCTAGCGCTGCGTGGCCGGGGTCTTTTGTGATGCAGAATTCTTTGCCTAACTGTCGCTAAAATCATTCAAATGTATTAGCTATTGTCATTTACTATTACCAATCCACGTGTTCTCTTCCTCCCTGTCTACTCCACACACGTGTTTCCTTCTCTTTACTAAAAATACTTCCCCTGGCATCTACAACTAATACAGAGGCAGCAGAGCCAACTGATACACAAACACTCATGAACGTCCTCACTACTTTGTAATAGGAGCAGTTAGAAGTTGGTGAGTAGTCACAGCGAAGTGTTTAACAATACGAACAATAAAGAGGAACAAAATTAAAGTTTGTTGAAAAGACGTGGATTATGTGTGATATACAATTGTTACTTCTCCAGGCATTACGGAAACCAGATACATCTCCGCTACATTTTCAAAAAGTCATCAGAGTTTCATGAAATATTTTCTTTCTCACCGCAATAATGAAAAATTAACAGGTAAGGAACAGAAGGTTTGCATGTAACGAGAATTAATTTTTTTTTTTTTTTTATTGTCAAAAGGTTTACCAGACCACGTACTTCAGGTGTACTTTGCCGCAACACAAACTTGTCGCGTCTGTACAGATTTATGGATGATGATGATGATGATGATACATGCAGATAGGTAGATAAGGGTCATCATCCACGAACTGCCATGTGTGAGTCTCACGGTTTCTTGCAGCTTCCCTTGTTTTATTACGTAACAGGAGGCGAGCGGTGGATCCAGGCGAGGGGACTGTGGCCTCATGACATGCTTCAGTTTTCTTACCTTTTCTAACACATGTATGTCAGATTTTCGTAAACAAGATCTACAAAATTCCCAGTTATCCTTGTAACAAACAGACCATTGCCACTCGTTCAGTGTATATATTGTTTGTAGTATTTCTTTGACGTACATCTATTCGCGCTGTCATGGTCACTGTCATGGCGCTTTGGTTCATATTTGTAAGAGTCAGGGGCCGTATCCACGAAGCTGCTAAGACCGACGGCGACGGCCTTCACAAACAATGATGGCCGCCGTCGCCGCTAACTTTCCTCCCGTCGGCCTTACGTCGGCCTTACGTCGTCCATAGCGCTAAAAGTGGGTGTACCTTGTTTTAGCCGCGCTGGGACCGACGGAGCTGAATGTAAACAATCATCATGGCTGCGCCACAAGAGCATCCCCCTCACCAACCAAGAAGAAATCACCGTAGAAGGGATGTGTTAAATGAGCTGAGTGATGCTGAGCTCATAAAGAGGTACAGATTTGACCGGGAAGGTATCATATATGTTACCGATCTTGTGAGGGAAGCCCTGTGCAGTGAGACCAGTCGGTCAAACCCGCTCACCCCAGAGATGAAGGTTATCATAACATTGCGCTACTCTTGCCACTGGGAAAATGCAACAGTGTAGCAGTGATGACCTTGGCCCCTCCCAGTCCAGCATCAGCAGAACCATCACACAAACCATAGATGCCCTCGCAGATCCCGATGTCCTCAAAAGATTTGTATACTTTCCTGTCACTACAGACGCAGCTGAGAGAAATAAAGAAGACTTCTTGGCCATTGCCAATTTCCCTAACATCGTAGGTGTCATTGATGGAACTCATATAAGAATTGTGGCACCGAAGGAGCAGGAAGAAGTGTATGTGAATCGCAAGGGATTTCACAGCATTAATGTGCAAATAGTATTCGATGCCAGTTATCGAATTTTGGAAATCCTTGCAAAGTGGCCAGGGTCAGTGCATGATGCACGTATTCTAAACAGCAGTGGATTGTCAAGATTGTTTGAGGAAGGATATGTGCCAGCAGAAAGTCACTTACTTGGAGACAGTGGGTATCCTCCAAGACTTGGCTTCTCACACCATATCTGCGTCCACTACCTGGCCCTCAGTCACGATATAATAGGTAAGTACAATGTTGTTATTATTATTAGTAATATTATTTAGTTTCTAGTTTATTTTCTTTTGTGGGTTTTTCATTGTGACATTTAGTTTGGTTAGCTTTGGTTGAGTTTGGGTAGGTTAGGTTAGTATTTGGTTCAGTAAGGTAAGTATCCATCTTATGATTAGATGTGCACATGAGTTAACTTTGGTTAGGTTAGGTCAGGTTAGATTGGGCTCAGTAAGATAAGTATCTTATTATATATTGTGCTCATAAATTTTAATAAGTTATGTTTAGCTTACTAATGAGTTAGACATTTTTTATCTGTCAAGTATAGCAACTTTTGACAATTTTAAATCCTGTCAATATATGGAGCTATTTATAAAAGAAGCCTGTCAGTAAGTTTCTAAAGTATATTTCCTTTTGTGCTTTTCAATGTGACTTAATGTATGGTTAGGTGTAATAGTTAGGTTAGGTTTGATTTAGTTTGGGTTGGTTAGGTTAGTATTCAGTTATGATTATGATTATGAAGTATAGACCAAAAAACTAAAGCAGATGACCACTAGCACACCAAGACAGAAGAGTTAATACATTATTCAATGATTATTTTTCAGGGCTCACAAGAGGACACGCAGTGTTGTCGAACGAGGAATAGGGCAACTCAAACGGCGATTTCACATTCTGCATGGCGAAGTTCGAGTGAGTCCGCCTCTCAAGGTCTGCAAGATTGTACAAGTATGTGGAATGCTTCACAACATTTGCAAAGAGCGGGATATTCCTCTTCTGGATGAAGACCAACCCATGGGTGCAGTGGCTGAAGCTGCGGTGCCATTGCAACAAAATGATGCCGCACAAGAGCCTGCCAATGCCGGTGGTCACCGGAATGAGGGTCGTGCATGTCGGGATGCAACTTGCAACTTGCATTTCAAGTAAGTTGAATCTCAGCAGGAGACATGTTATGCATTACAATTGTAAACAAATAATTTTATGACATGAACAAATTTGACCTATTGCATTATAGTAATTGATGTTATAATTGATGATTTATGTTTATGTAAGAGGGGAAGCCAGCCACGGGCAACAAAAAACAATGAAAACAAAAAAGCCCACTATTATTTCCAGTCCCGTAAGAGAATAAAAGAGTTAGCCAAAAGTCCGGGACAAATATCTTGAAACCTCCCTATTAAATAGAGTTAAGTCATAGGAAGTTGAAATACAGAGACAGGCAGGGAGTTTAGAGAAATGAATGTATGACTGGGAGAACTGGTTAACTCTTGCATTAAAAAGTTGGTCAGAATAGGGATGAGAGGAAGAAGAAAGTCTTGTGCGGCGAGGCCGCTTGAGGGTGGGAGACATGCATGAGGTTACTATTTCCGTTATATATCTCTCTGATGTTATTATTTTTCATTTATATATTTCTGATGTTATTATTATTTAAAATCAGGACATAGTAAAAAACAAAAGTCTAATTACATTAAAACTATTTGAAATTAGTGAGAAACCATGTAAGAAAAATCAGTAAAATAGCCATAAAAAGGTCATTGCTTATGGGAAATAGCTTATAATGGAAATGATAGATGTATTTACTTGTCTGCTGATTTATTCTCCAATAACCTCTGGTAATATTGCATCTGCAGGTACATAATCTCAAAGGCCCAAGCAACACATTCCTGTGCTCGATATGCTGCCACACGTGCCTGCTGCTCAATGTCCTGCACAGGCTCAGCAGGATGGCTGTCAGCAACAGGGTCTTCACAGATGAAGGAAGAAGTCCCTTCTACCCCCGATGATGCACCAACACTAGTAATGATCGGTGCATTTTCAGCTGGTGAGATGCGTCACTGCAAGCAATGGACCAAATCATTACATTGGTGCATAAATTTGGAGGAGGCAGTTTATCTTCAGCCTTTGCTAGCTCCTCCTTTTAGAAAGAATTGCCATTAATGATTGTTAAACAGCTGACATACTTAAATTTTTCTTTCCTTTCACTGAATGGTGCCTTAATGACAAAGAGCAGTATTATCAATACAGAAATAATATTTTGCATTTTACCCCATATGTTATCTTTATAAAACTTTTATTGACCTCAATAAAGTAATCATAGGTTAGAATCTATGTCATAAAAATATTGGGAATTTGGGGAGGAAGGTAGGTGCCTTTGGCTGGCACCTTGTGTGGAAAAATTTCCAATTAATGAATGTTAACTTACAGACTGCTATTTTTCTTTCCTTTCACTGAATGTAGCCTTTATAACAATAAGCAGTATTATTGATGGAGGAATAATATTTTAACCATATTTGCTATTTCTGTAAAACTTGTTTGGACTAACTTGTATGGACTTTAATAAAGTAAGCATTAGTAAGAACTTTTAAGAAAATAGGAAGTGAGAGAAAAACTAGGGAGGGAGGGAAAGTGAGAAAGGTTCTGAAAGCAAGGAAGTGTAGTAATGAGAAAGTTCAAGGGTTACAGGAGAGTTTGAGTAGAGAGGAGGGAGGTGATGTTGAGGTGATATGTCAAGCTTGTTTGTTTAAAGATACGAATATACTATTTTCTCACCATGAATTAAAGTGTGGTTTTATGAATGGAACTAAGTTTTTGTTTATTTCTTTCCACCACCTTTTCAATAAGCAACAAAATTTACCATCACCGTCGACATTATGTATGGATGATAAATTACCATCTATAAATACTAAGCTACAAGCTAAAACCAAACCTATGTTAACACCTAACCTACTTAAACCTATTAAGGACTCACTGATGCAGTTTTATCGTGTTTTTTTTAAGTCTGTTGACCTCAGGAGAGACGCCTAAGGTAAAACTTTAAATTATTATAAATACTAAATGAGTAAAGAAAGTGCATACAATAATGCATACTTCCCATTGGTTTACTCCATTTTAATGTGTATTAAACTAACAGTTTTTTCCACCAATACCAGATAAAGTACTAATAAGCAATGTCTGTTGATACCTTGAAGCCTTACCTGGTATAGTTGGGGAGGAAAGGTGATGATGTGCTTGCATGTTGAGAGTAGCGCTGCTGCTGGGAGAGGAGGAGTGTTTGCTCGTTGCCAACAGGAATACATTTATTCTTTTTCTTAAGTGTTTTCGTCTGCTTAATGTTACTTAAGCAGCAGTTGTATTGTAAATTTGTACAAATAAAAAACAAAGAAAATGTTAGTATAATAATGTTTCGTTTAATATAATTCATGTCGACATTTGGTAAGCGATGCGTTCCAGCGCGCTCAGGTTTGTCCTGAGCGCGCTCGCTGAGCTGCACTAAGCACGACGGCTGCCGTCGGCCCTAAATCGTCGTCCATAAGCTAAGTGCGATTTTGTACTTAGCCAGCGTCGGCCTCAGACAGTTTTCGTGGATATGGGCCCAGGCTTTGTTGCGTGATATCAGCTCGACAATCGGCAAAGTTTTGTGCCGCTCACACTGTTCAAGAATCTGTTGTCTCTTCCACCGTCGGATGTTCCCTGCCTACTGCTACTCTACTACGTATGTACTTCTCCTGCCTTCATTCTCGGCCCCTCCTCAATGAAGGCAGTAAATGAAGTCGCTCTCTTGTTGTCGTTGTAGTCTGTATCATGAGAGAATCAGAAATAATTGGTTCAAGCTTAAAAGTTTGGTTTAAAGATGAGAGGGAAAGGAAATGGTTTTTAAGTAGAGCAGTTGATGAAATGGACTCAGTATGAGGTTGTTAGTACTTCAAAAACAATTTAAGCCTTGTGGATGGCGATGATAGTGGAATGCAAGGACTACTATGTATAGGCCTGATGGCTTCTTGCAGTGTCATTTATGTTGTTAGGTTGTTATGTAGAGTGAACTTATATAGGTTGTAACAGTGAGCACAAGACGAGTCTCTCTTAGGAACTTTGTTTTTTGTAAGGAATGTGATAAGGAAAGTCGATCCATTACCATGGACGATGGATGTTATGTACACAGTTATGTTCCCAGGTATTTTTGTCTTAAATTTAGAAAATAAACAATTAAGAGGACAAAACATATGGCGTCGCAGCACCTTCCTTTCCATGCAGGTCAGCCATTACTACCCTCACAGAGTCGTGGTGATGCGTGTGTGGCGGCTGTTGCTCCTCACTAGCTAATAGAAGATAGTAATACCTGAACTCCGGCGCCTGCACTACAGGGGCGTCTCTGCCCAGGCGAAGAGGAGAGGAATGCGGTCATTGATTGCCCTTCAGCACCACAAGTCAAATGTCAATGAGTGAAAGAAGCGGCAGTCTTCACTCTGAAGGCTGGTCCCAGACGCCAAGTTTTGTTTCTCCCTGGGAAATGCATATACATACTTCTTACACATACTGCTCTCTCTCTCTCTCTCTCTCTCTCTCTCTCTCTCTCTCTCTCTCTCTCTCTCTCTCTCTCTCTCTCTCTCTCTCTCTCTCTCTCTCTCTCTCTCTCTCTCTCTCTCTCTCTCTCTCTCTTTCTGTTGTTGCTGTTGGTCTTCTTCTTCCCCCAAACCCTGGCAACTACATGAGTCACCTGCCTGACTGACTGACCTAACCTAAGCTAACCTAACCTAACCTACTCTATCCTATCCTATGTTAACCTTAACCTACTTAAGTCAGTCAGTCAGTTTGGTGGCACTTGAAGTTGTCAGGGTGGTGCTGGTGATAATTTTCCCCCTCCTCTTCTTCTTCTTCTTCCTCCTCTTCTTCTTTTTCTTCCTCCTCTTCTTCTTTTTCCTCCTCCTCCTCCTCCTCCTCCTCCTCCTCCTCCTCCTCCTCCTGCTACTGCCTCTCCTGCTGATGGTATTCTTTTCTTCCTTTACTGCTGCTGCTGTCGTGCCTGTATGGGAGAGACAAGACAGGGATTAATTAGTACACACACATACACACACACACACACACACACACACACACACACACACACACACACACACACAATGCTATATACTTGCTGCCTGCTTTTCAGGGTGGCGATCCTTGGTTGCGATGTTCCTTGCTGCTGCTGCTGCTGCTGCTGCTGCTGCTGGCTGTATGGGAGAGACAAGGGACACAGACATCTTTTTTTTTTTTTTTTTTTTTTTTTACAGACATAGATAGAACTTCATACCGTGGCTGTTGATTCTTCCTCCGCTGCTGGTGTTGGTGGTCCTTTATTTCATTCAGTTGACATATTACAGTTGCGTATATACTACAGGTGCTTACATTACAGGTACATTATACACATACATTATTACTGATTATTACTGATTATTAACAACATACATTGCTAGCCTGCGTTACAGGTATTATTAACACAGGTATTATTATTATTAACATTCTATGATTTCCTCCATTTATACACAGGTACATCTTTACATCTTTATATATATTTATTACATTAGTAGTGACACATCATGTTATATTACATTATAGGTCCCTACATTCTCATATTATTACATACATACTTACTACAACATATCAAGTGATATATATCCTTTCCTGATATCCTTTGCTGCTGGTGTGTTTGGTGCTCCTCTGCTGGTGCTCCTGCTGCTGGGCGGTGGCGGCGGCGGTGGTGGTGGTGGTCTTGCCCCTGTTGCATCCTCCTCCTTATTCTGGTCACTACGTGGACTACCAGATACTGACTCACAGACACACACACACACACAGCCACCTCGCTCGGCCCCCACGAGCGAATGGCCAACACACACACACACACACACACAGCCACCTCGCTTGGCCCCCACGAGCGAAGGGTCACACAGACACACACACACACAGCCACCTCGCTCGCCCCCACGAGCGAAGGGTCAACACACACATACACACATACACACACACTATGGGAGAGACAAGGGATGGATTAGTAGTACACACACACACACACACAAAGCCACCTCGCTCGGCCCCCACGAGCGAAGGGCCAACACGCACACACACACACACATACACACACACACACACACACACACATACTTACCTGTATGCTGCTGCTTCTTCCTCTGCTTCTCAGGGTGGCGATGTTCTTCTCTTCTTCCTCTCTGCTGCTGCTGCTGCTCCTGGCTGCCCTCTTCCTTTGCTGCTGCTGTACCTGTATGGGAGAGACAAGGAATGCATATTAGTTTATGAATTAGTACACACACACACACACACACACACACACACACGCACACACACACACACACGATACTATATACTTACCTGTTTGCTGCTGCTGCTTCTTCCTCTGCTTCTCAGGGTGGCGATTGTCCTTCACTTCTTCCTCTCTGCTGCTGCTAGTGGTAGCTGCCCTCTTCTTCTTCTGCCGCTTCTTCTTCTGCTGCTGCTGCTGCACCTGTATGGGAGAGACAAGGGATGGATTAGTACACAGACACACACACACACATATATACATGCATGCACACACTGCTGCAATTGGCTATTGCCTCCTCCTCCTTATTCTGGTTACGACGTGGACTACCAGATACTGACTCTCTCTCCTAACCTAACCTAACCTATCCTATCCTATATAGCCTATATATATTTAACCTAACCCTATGTTGAGTGAGTCAGTCTAGCAGCCCTTTTAGTTCCCAGGGTGGGGGGAGGGCTGGGGAGGGCAGCGCTCCCCTGCCCCACCTGGGCAGTGGATGATTTTTATTTTTTCGCAAGTTCTGAGTGGGGTTTGAACCCACTCTTCCCTCACTCAAATTTAAATTTCATCACTCTACCCACTAGGCCACGAGGGCCCACCCGAAGTTTTGCAAAACAGGTCAATTTCCCCATCTAATGTTAAAAGGCTCCACTGGGCTGTGGGAACCCCAACACAGCTGAGTCTACAGAGGATGTACTGAACACGTTACTTCCCTAACTGATCGTGCTGCACCAAAAGTTCAATGGACAATGACTGACACTGACTGCTGCCAATCTTATAAATGTGAACATTGACATTGACACCAATAATGAGATATAATTAGGTGTTGTACAATGGCGGGAAAATAGTAGTAGGTGAGATGGAACAACTTTGGAAAGGCGGGGATTCCTCGCGTCTGGACCTCCCTGTAGTGGCAGTAGTAGTAACCTTCCCTGTGTTATGTAGTAGTAACTACACTTGCTGCACCACCAACACCACCACCACCACCACCACCACCACCACTACCAATACCGCTACCGCAACCACCACCACCACAACCACTATCACTACTACGGCACACACCCTCGCCCTGCCCAGGTCCATCATCCCTTGTCCTGTCAGCTTTTCCTCCCACCCACCCCTCCCCTACCTTGCCCAGCCGTCACAAACTTTCTATTACACTACTTTTTTCCCGCCATCACTGATACACCCACAAATGTACAACACTTAATTATATCTCATTATTGGTGTCAATGTCAATGTTCACATTTATAAGATTGGCATCAGTCCGCGTCAGTCATTGTCCATTGAACTTTTGGTGCGCCACGAACAGTTAGGGAAGTAATGTGTTCAGATTTTAATGTGTTTTTATTTATTTTCCTTGTTTATTTCTTTAGTAAGGATGATGCAGGTGGGTCGTTGCGTGTCAATGTAGTGATACAAAGTGTAAGGTGAGGAGTGTGCCAGGTGGTGTGGTGTCTTACAATATGTACCTGCCTCCACATACCATTGGGACTGACAAATAGCGTGTGTGGCAGATCCAAAGTAAATGTCATCGCTAGTAATCTGATGTCATCTAATAATCACATCACTCAAATCATTTACTTTTCGTTCTTTTCACTCAACACCATTGAACATCATTAGAACTGCTTTTCATCATACTGTACTCCATCAAAAGTAATCTTAAAGAATTTTGCCCTTTTTCAAGTTGTCGCGTCATCATCTTCCATCCCATTCTATTAAGATTACCTTTGTTGGTCCTCCAGGGTGACATCAACAGGTACATCACGTCATTAGGGCAAACCTGCGCCTACATGGTTGGTGAGGTCAAAATAAAAGAGCTAAGACAGAGGGCCGAGGAAGCTTTAAACGATGGTTTTCACCTGGCAAACTTTCATGACGTGGTACTGTGGTGGTTAGCATCACTGAAAGTCGTGGAGGAGTATGTCCATTAGATCCGCCACTCACACTACAGCTTAGACAATGAGCCAGAGGAGCGTGCAGCGCGTCATGAGGCCACACCATCCATGGTGACGCGGGAGTGGACGGTTTATTCAGTAATGAATGGCTGCTGCAAATCTGTACAATTTTGTTTAGTGTCTGCCGTCGTATCGCAACAGTGTATCATTTACTCATTATCTATGGAGCAATATACTCATGAATATAATGATCTATTATATGAATAACTTATATCTATTGATTTTGTCTATCTATCTGTAAATGATTACCTATGCAATAAGTTTTTTTTTTTTTTTTTTTTTTTTTTTTTTTTTTTTTTTTTTTTTTTTTTTTTTTGTGTCTGTGTGTGTGTGTCTGTGTGATTATAATGAAATTTGTTATGGTGATCCTCTTATGTCTGGGAAATGAGAGGGTGTGTCTTAACTACTTCCTTCCTTGTCTTAACTATTTCCTAACCAAACGTCAGATGAAGACCAACCTGTCACTGTATAACACAACGCTCCATGGTGACGCAAGGTGTATCGTAACCTACACACTAATTGTATGCCCAGCCAACACCAGATCATTCTACTTGTCTTATTAACCCCCTCTCTCTCTCTCTCTCTCTCTCTCTCTCTCTCTCTCTCTCTCTCTCTCTCTCTCTCTCTCTCTCTCTCTCTCTCTCTCTCTCTCTCATCGTCCTCT
>CM035181.1:10762494-10767494 GCA_020233015.1 Callinectes sapidus
TATAATTTTTCATTTTGTAAATATTCGAAGAGTTGAGGCCACGGCATAGCAGGCAGGCTGATGTGTTGATCTTAAAGTAGGCATTTCCATGATGCTCTTCAATTCCTTACCCAGTAGAACTCTCCGAGGTTAATGTGTTCCTATAATAAGTGAGATTGCACTTCCTCATGCTTTCAGTGGCTGGCTTTTGAAGAGTTTGAGCCAAATTTTTCGTTTTTTAGGGGGAATAACACACTGAATTGTTCTTCTTAAACTACCTATCAAGCATCATCCATTGAAACAAATTCTTTCATCAGTTACTTCATGTCTAGTCATATCTCATTGGTTTGGCTGAGTATGTTGTCACTTGTCTCGTCCGCCATGCAAATGATGATCAATGATGATGACAACTTCCTTTTTGAAGAAATAACGTAACACTAATATTTTCATAATTGGATTTTTTCATATTTATGAATTCTGTGTAATTTTCTTTCAGTATTCATTGAGCACCGTCCTGTTGCGTAGCGTGGCTGTTTGCACGTACAAAACAAACATGTATAGAGATTACAGAGAAAACATTCGCATGAGTATATCATCAGGTGAGAATAATAAAAAACCAGGTTCCACACAGATGTTTATCCTCCCATCACAATATATATATATATATATATATATATATATATATATATATATATATATATATAGATATATATATATATAGATATATATATATATATATATATATATATATATATATATATATATATATATATATATATATATATATATATATATATATATATGAGAAAAGTTCTGAAGGGAAGAAGTTTGGTATGTTTCAATCTGTCTTCAGCACTCAAACTAGCAACAGTAATGATGAACTGGCGGTGAATGGTCTCTTCCAGAAGTCAGGGTTGGTGTCTTGTATCTTATCATAGGTAGTCTCTCTATTCCGTCTCCTATCCAGAGGCAGTGCTGGGCTTATAGCACAATACTCAGTCTCTATTTCCTAATTTTTCAAGTGATAAACGAGATTTGTAGGTGCAATTTGCCTTTTAGAACTGGATTTACACAAAAAATTGGTGATTTAGCTTATGTAGTAAGAACGTAAGACCATAAGGAAATGAGGGAAGCTGCAAGAGGCCGTTAGACCTATTCGTGGCTGTCCCCGTGTGAACACCTCAGCCTGTTGCCACCTATCATTCTCATCCATAAACTTGTCCAATCTAGTAGCTCTCTCTCTCTCTCTCTCTCTCTCTCTCTCTCTCTCTCTCTCTCTCTCTCTCTCTCTCTCTCTCTCTCTCTCAATTTTTTTTCTATTAATTTTTTTTCTATTAATTTTTTTTTTTTTTTACTGTCCTGGATATCAAAGAAAGGCTCATGATATCTCCTTTGAAGTAAACCGCTTTAGTATTCATGTGGGCAATATGAGACTCTGTACTGTGAAAATTGTTGGCTGGGGCTCTGGGACATCGAAATTTGGCATTCTAATTAACCATGACAGTTGTTACAGTTGTATAATAATTCAATAATCGTGCTTAAAAATCCATGTTATGTAAGTTTGGTGGGGTTACAATGGTCTCACTATGCTGACAGAAAAGGAAGTGAAAGTAAATGGAAAGCTCTTTGATGAGAGAGAGAGAGAGAGAGAGAGAGAGAGAGAGAGAGAGAGAGAGAGAGAGAGAGAGAGAGAGAGAGAGAGAGAGAGAGAGAAGCACGCGCGCGCGCACACACACACAAAAAAAAAAAAAAAAAAAAAAACAGACGTCATGCGCGATCGAAACTTACCTATATAATGATAACGATATTTGATTCACTTATTGGACTAGACGCTGTGCACCCGCAGTTTTCTCCGCCTCGCTGCGATGGCAAAATGATGTTAGTAGGAGTAACTGACCCCATAACAATCCTAGAATCTACAGTATGATGAAAGACATAGGCGGTCCTGATAGGCTGATGGGTGTAATGGCGCCACAAGTGATACATACAGCACAGTAATGATAACAGTAAATAGTAAAGGCAAGTATAATGGTCTCTCAAGTGCCCGTAATCTGAGACACTTCCAGTCTTTAGTACTTTACAAAGGCCACACAGGTGATCGGTCGGGTTTTCGTGGATGTTTCACCTGTTAATAATGTAGAGTTCTTATTAAACTATCAGCCACTCTTAAAAACGTAATTGAAAATCCCATTAATTTCCTCTACAGGCTCCCTAAAAAAGGGTGGAGATACGACACTAAAACGTGCCTGAACACCGTCCCTTAATGGTTAGGTTACATGAAATCACCCAACATGAATAATAATATTACAGGTGTGCACAACACTTGTACATTACTTGAGATCTCACCTGCAGCTGCCACGGGTCGAAAAGTCTGGCGTTACTGAGCAGTGCACGCCAGAGTGAGAGTCTTGGTAACACCACACACCTTACCAAGGAAGTCTTGCGGCTCTTCAGCTGTTCAGCCCCTCTACCGAGAGTCTGAGACTACCGTGCTCAGTCCGTTCCCGGCCGTCGAGGTGAGTACTCGTCCGTGTATCTGTGTGTGTGTGTGTGTGTATGTGTGTTTGTGTGCGCGTGTGAAGGCCACGATTTCTGATGTGATCCAATACTTTACCTGTTTCCATCCTTTTTACACTTTAAATTACTGGTGATACTGCTCGCGAATATGAGCTTGACTGATAATACAGCATGACTTGAAATCGCCGCGGTGAAACTTGATTGTTCCTCTGTTTGAACGGATCGCTTGTGTGGGCATAGCAACAGGTGTGGTGTGTGTGTGTGTGTGCGTGCGTGTGTGTGTGTGTGTGTGTGTGTGTGTGTGTGTGTGTATGGTTACCTGTAGGTGAGGTCGTTTTAAAATAGCGATGTAAAACAAATCTGCGGGCACTGGTGAGCGTAGATAGGCTGGAGCTGAGGTTGTTTAGGATGAGTAGGGATACGCAGCGGCGTGTGGTAGGGATGTGAAGGACGGGCCGAGGACAAACACACAGGATCCTTTTTCCGCATCAGCTCACCTGCAGTAAATATTTATTAGTAGAGAGGTGACAGGTGGTGTTAGTGTGGTAAAAGTATTCAAGTTATTATTATTATTATTATTATTATTATTATTATTATTATTATTATTATTATTATTATTATTATTGTTATTATTATTATTATTATTATTATTATTGTTATTATTATTATTATTATTATTATTATTATTATTATTATTATTATTATCTTATATATTGTTATTATTATTGGTATTATTAATTATTATTATTATTATTATTATTATTATTATTATTATTATTATTATTATTATTATTATTACAATTATTATTATTATTATTATTATTATTATTATTATTATTATTATTATTGTTATTATTAATTATCATTACCATTGTAATTTTTATTGTTTTCATAATCTTTACCATTAGTAGTAGCAGCACCAGTAATGACAATAGTAGTAGTAGTAGTCATTGTTGTTGTTGTTGTTGTTGTTGTTATTGCTATTGTTGTTGCACTTTTTGCTACAAGTACAACGACAATAATAGGTAGTAATAGTAGTGCTAGTTGTTGTTGTTGTTGTTGTTGCTGTTGTTCCTGCTGGTGGTGCTGCTGTACTTGTTATGATAGCAAAAATGTTAACAGAAACGGAAGAAGTGTTATGAAGTGGTTCTTTGATCAATCTAATACTTAAGAAAATGTAAAAAATGTTTTAGTTTCATGGAATCATCACGTGACATCAAGAAAATGTAAAAAATGTTTTAGTTTCATGGAATCATCACGTGACATCCATTACATACGAAGTGTTTACCTGTGGGTAGGATGGGAGGGAACAGAAGGGCAGGTGCACAGGTAGATAGATGTTCACATAACTGCTGGATTTGTGTTGTTGTTTACCTGGCTTTATTGCTGTCCGCTTCTTAGGCTCGCTTATCCTTCCTCTTCACGATGGCTCTTACTGCGTCACCTGTGTGTGTGTGTGTGTGTGTGTGTGTGTGTGTGTCAACGCAACGTGCATATCCAAATAGTGTAATTTGTTGTCATGGTGGAGAAGGAAACACAACCCGTTTATTTTGTCTGGGATTTCACTCACCCACACCATTTTTTTTCTTTCCTGCTCTTCCGCGGCTCTCGTTCAAGGTTGCATTGTTACCACACCAACATTTGCACCACTACTGCTATTCCTAGCGAACTACAGAATTCTCGCCTGTGTAGCTTTGGTGATGCTATGTTGACACCTAAACAATGATTGACGAATTGATTGATTAAAGGATTGAACTTACATATTATGACAGAATTAGAATTCCCCCCACCTCTCATTTATTGCATGCAAAATCTCTGTTGTGCTGATGTGGAATCGTCGTAAAACAATTATGAAAAAAAAAAACAATAATAGTAATGAAAACAAATGCTGTTCCTTGTGTCTCTTTTCTGTTAATCCTCTGCGTTGGTGTGGGTGTCCGTGAATGTAGAAATATGCTTCATCTTTTGAAACAAGTTAAGAGGGCGAGGAGAAGAGACATGTCGTTTAAGAACTGATCTGAGTAAATGGACTGTTTCTCTTGGTATACAAGTTTCATCAATATGAGTAGTATGAATGTGCTGTTTGTCGAGCTACATAGTATACATAATAGATCTCTCCTTTGGTGTCTAAACAGCTGTAACAGACGAAGTAGAGACTGGCGAGTGTGATACAGGATAAAGAGGCGGTGTTACCCAGAGGTCTCAGTCTTGTTACCAGGCTGTGTGGTAAACGCAGGAAATGGATGACCATAATGGAGATGTACACTAGAGCCCCACAAAACAGTCTTGGAAAGAAGAAAGATGTATACGTCATAGCTGTTAGTACATGGTCATATGATAAGAGATCGCCATTTTTCTGTGCACGAGCAGAAGAAGGCTTTGTACGAACATAAACATCATAAAGCATTTCATGATTTAAATAAAATACCTGAAAAACTTGAATATCACAGGCAATAAGTAAATAAATAATATGAAAGGAACACATACATTCGGTCGCGTTGGCA
>CM035181.1:10772494-10776246 GCA_020233015.1 Callinectes sapidus
TAAAAAGCAGCATCACGGAGACTGACACAGACCGGTAACTGATCCTCCAAGCCTCGCAGGTGTGGGCACAAGGACTGCGATGCAGAAGAAATACCGCTTATTCACGTCCTACATGTTACATTCCTCTCGAGAAAACAAATAGCTTTCGTGTTAACTATCAGTCCTTCTTCATTCTCTTCACCCTTGATGTTTGTTTTAAGTGTAGACAAAAGTATTAAGTGCTTGGTGTTGAGTCATACCCTACATTATGCCTGCCTTGCAACAGACCGGCTAGTTTTCTAACCGGAGTTCCCCGTCATTTCCTCTCCTTGCAGTCACCATGAGCGGTCCAGTCATGCTTGTGGCAGCGTGAAGGTCTTACGAAAAAAGAGGGTTTCATCATCTGTTCACTGTCTTAAGGGTCGCATGCCCATGTTGTTAAACGTTGTGTGCTCTCATTAGGAATATTTACAAAGGTCACAGAGATGATCAGTTGAGTTCTAGTGGATAATTTACTTACTGATGGTAGAGGAAATTAGCACCAGTGTCACGTGAATCACAAAATAATCATAACGATAGCAATCATTGCATACAACGTGAACATAAAAAAATAAAAAAATAAAAAACACCATGAACTCTAAGCGTAGCCTCAGGGCAGGGGTGGCGACGCTCGGGGCGGGACGCGGCGGGTGGTGGTAGGGTCTTGTCTTGTCTTGACACAGTCGTCGCCCGTCAGTGGCTCATGTCCACTAATTCCGTGTAGGAGACTTTCACTTGGCTTGTGCTGAGTCATTACAGGTGACTCATCATATTTTGAGTGTCTCTACGTCCACGAGAGAGAAAAAGAGAAGTGGAAACGAAAGGAAAAGAATAGACAGTAAATTAGAAGGAATAGGAGAGGGCTATTAAGGGAAGATGGACTGAGAGAAAGATCTAACGATACAATAAGAGAGAGAGAGAGAGAGAGAGAGAGAGAGAGAGAGAGAGAGAGAGAGAGAGAAAGAGAACCAGCTTAGAAGCGAGAAGATAAGACAAGGAAGAGAAAGACAACGTTAGTAACAACACAGTGTAGGAGGAATCCAATGACGCAATGTAAACAACCACTTTCTCTCCCTCCTGCCAGACGTCTCTCTCTCTCCCACTCCCAGTCTAAGCTAGCAGTTGTTGAGGGAGCGAGTTCCGGGTGGAGGAGGGAGTGGGTTGTACATTACTGTTTGCGAGGGAGTGGAAGACTGAGGAAAAGAGGACAGAAAAGTATGTAAGGAAGAGTAAAAAAAGAGAATGTGAGTGTTTAGGTGTGTGTGTGCGTGAAATGTCTACTGCTACTGCTACTACTACTACTGCTACTACTACTACTACAGCGAATGTACAGTAGAAGAATTAAGTAACACTGCTGCTGTCTGGTAATTCAGTGGCAATTTCAAATGTGAAGATACCGTTTGCTCCGACCAGAGTATGCATTAAATGTGTATGTGTGTGTTTGCACGGCACAAAAGCAAACATATTCTCCCGCTACTCAGTTATCAGATAAAACTGGGCGCCAACACATTCCTTCCAGTTTTCCCTATCAGATCCAAATTCTGAACTGCCTTAACGCGTCTCCTTCCTGAAACAGTCACCGAGTATGAAGTAAATCATCCTCATGAGATGCATCTTCTCTCCCTGTTTTAAGATTATTTTTTGCTTTAACTAACCGAATCATCCGAATAAACATAAAGATGTAAAAGATGACCAATCTCTTAGACCTTATTTGGTACATTTGATAAATGCACAATGATATTCATACTCTAGTATCTCCTTATGAACTATGAAGCTCAAATTTTCAATCCTTTTACTTTATCCACCCAGATAAATAAATGACGCTTGAAAGAGTCTATCAGGCAACTTTATATAACCATTTTTCTCTTCTCTCACAAGGTCTCTTTTTAAGAACCACAGAGAAGAGTAGCTGAGTTGCCTCATATTTTTTTCCACTGATAGTGTATTCTTGTTGACTTATCACCAGAATCATGAAAACAGCCTTGAACACTCCTTCATTGTCTACTGCAGCTAGACGATAGAGGTTATGTAGTGCGCATAAAACCATCACTCAATATCCTGAGCTGAGGAGCACGGTCTTGATGGGGAAGGTTGTGGCAACTTCAAAAACTTGTGCTGTTCTTGACTGGAAGTATAGGTAGGGAGGCGGTGGGAGGTTGAGAGGGGTCATGGAGTAGAGGTGGGCGGCTGGCAGACTGGCTGGCCGGGTCTCGTGAGGATGGGGAACAGGGAAGGTGGGAAACTCCGTCCATGACAGGATTGCCACAGTCGGCCGGTTTTCTTGCCCAGTGATGATCAGGCGGTCGCTACAGTATCCTCTCGTTCCCTCCTGATACAGACGATCACTGGGCGACCTTCACTGTTCCCTCTCATGCACCACTGCTTCCTCATTGCATGCTTCCAGGGACTCATCACCATTCGGATGGCAGATCTTGCGTACATAACTAATACACATGTTTGTCGTAATGAAAGTATCGTTTCGAAATATTAATCTGTCCAGTTCCAGTTATTTTTTGTTACATTTTCGTGTGTCAGAGAGAGAGAGAGAGAGAGAGAGAGAGAGAGAGAGAGAGAGAGAGAGAGAGAGAGAGAGAGAGAGAAAGGTGGGGAAGAATATTAAGTGCTTCCTCCTTGAATCATTTAATGAGGATGTTGGTCACGACGCCCTATGGTCCCCCACACCCCTCCCCCATCTCCTCCACACCGCCTCACCTTCACCCACCATTCGGAGACACTCAAGGTCTCAAAACATGATTGGGACTCGATAAAAATGACAAGAGACAGGAAGATTATTTATTACTTTTATTCGTTGATTCGGAGCAATTTGTTTGTCTATTGTTTTCGCTGAGAACAACTAAGAGGGAAACTTCTTTTTTTGTTAGGATATGATTGAATTAGATGTACTACGTAGTACGTGTTTTAGCACATCACCGTTATACCTGTGGTTCATCATTATAATCAGGAATCATTCTCTCTCTCTCTCTCTCTCTCTCTCTCTCTCTCTCTCTCTCTCTCTCTCTCTCTAAAAACACTATTGTGGCAGTTTCCAAATAATACTATGGTGGCAGCTTCCAATTAAAACAATCAATTCATCACCTTCATTCAACTAAGAACGATTAACATTGACGACAATGAAGTGTAGTGTAAAAAGAAAGTTTCAAGACATTTATCCCATTCTTTTGGTTTACTTTCTCGTCACTGTTCGGGGGCTGGCTTCCAAGTGGGCCTTTTTGTTTAATCGTTTTTACTACCCTTGGTGAGTTTTCTCCTCTTACATATAAAAAAGGTGTTTAGCATGAATGAATACCCCTCAATTCTGCTACTATTCAATCCATCATGCTTGTGGCACACCTAACATTTCAATAAAAGTCACCGGATGTCCTTCGTGCGAAACTAAGTGAAAAGCACGAACGGTCGCACGAACACGTTACAGTTTTCCAAGAGCCTCGATGTTTAATTGAACGGCAATGTTATAAATACGATGGCGGTCTAATAATGAAATAAATTAAAGTAAATATTATAGTAAATTCTTTATTGATTTTCCTATTTACACGTCTTCTACTGAGTGTTGCCATCGACTACAGCTGCTGGTGTTGGGTGTTGGCATCAGTGTTGTGACGACCAGGTGGTAAAGGCTTTGTCAGTAACATAATGCCGTAAATAAATTACTGTCAATTGTACATTATGAAGTCTCTCTCTCTCTCTCTCTCTCTCTCTCTCTCTCTCTCTCTCTC
>CM035181.1:10791443-10846680 GCA_020233015.1 Callinectes sapidus
AAAGAAAATAAATGAATAGAATAAAACAAAGGGAAGAGAGAGATTGGTTACATGTGTATGTTATATAGTGAATTTCCTGTTGTGTGTGTGTGTGTGTGTGTGTGTGTGTGTGTGTGTGTGTGTGTGTGTGTTTCATTCTAAAGGTAAATTTTCCTCGGCAGATGGATAACAGAGGTTTCGAGAAGGAGAGCCGGACCGTTCCTGACGAGGGCATCTACCCAACTATACCGCCAGCAGAGGTGTGTTGCCCTCCCCTCATTTGCCTGGCGGGAGGGGGCAGATGATCGTGCTGCTGTTACTGATGATGATGATGTTTATACTAATGATTACCGTGCATTGTTACTATTGTTACATCTGTATTCTCTTTCTCCAGGATGAGTATTTACCCCACGACGCAGAATGCCCCTGCGTGGAAAGTCAGACAGAGTGTTCCTGCGATAAAGCTAAGCGAGATAATACGAAGGTAAGGGCATGGGACGGACGCACACACACACACACACACATCGCCCGCACATGCATAAACTCACACCATTTCTTATATAGTCACTTGCTCACCTTCATATTCTGATTGTCACTGCTCACTTTCGATTTTGTAGTTACTTTATGGTGTGTGTGTGTGTGTGTGTGTGTGTGTGTGTGTGTGTGTGTGTGTGTGTGTGTGTGTTGCTGCAGTGATTACTATTGGGGCTGGGGGGAGTGGGGGTCGGGGTATAGTGCTAGAGGAGTTGAGTGGATGGGGGAGGGTGAAGTAAAAGCAAGTGACAGTGGTGCCGGTATCAGTATTATTGTTACTACCGGTGGTGGTGGTGGTGGTGGTAATGATGCAAGTATGACCGCAGACAATGCCGAAAGTTGTTTATCAGAATAGTACAGTGGTAATAAAGCGGAGAAATCGGCGATTGTTTCTGAATGGTGTAGTTAAGGTTTCCAGTTTAGATCGCTACTTGGTGGTGTGTGGAAGGCAGAGTGAAAGCAGCTGCTTGTCGCAGTATTGTCAGTGACCATCAGTACGTGTGGGTTTAGTGTGATCGAGCTGTTTACTTTCATTTAGCTTTCCTTAACAAGACAGGAAAACGCTGCCACACCATGCTTATCCAGGGAATGGGTACCTATACATAACCTGCAGGATTTCATTCTCGCAGTAAATTACAAGTTGCATATGGGTCACATATTACCTGCACAGTAATAACAGTAATGCCTACAAACAGAGTCGAGGCATTAACGCGGCGAAAGTGAGGTCCGTCATAACGATCCCGGGCGGATGTCAAGTAGGTAGTGTTACGTCACTTTGTAGATGCAGCTGACGTGGACGCTGCCGGTGTTATTGTAGGAATATTTTCGTCCTGGGTCTTGCCGAACATAGTCTAAGTGTTTTGAGTTTGTGCAGGCTATTCAACAATACGTGTTTAGTTGTCAGCACGAGACAGTGGGAATCCATCACGGAAGTAGTGAACCAATGTTGGCAGTAGTGAGTTAGTGGTAAGTACTGTTGTGTTTCGGATATGTAGAAGATAACCCTTACCTAGTCACTGTTTGACTTGTCACGGTTTATCATCCGATGACTGAAGGAGTGACGAAGTGTAAACTGCTAGTTAGAACAGTTATGTGCCTAACGATACTGTGATTATATGGCCGTAGCAACATTCATTCGGTGTGTTGTGCTGCCATCACACTGCGGTGCGCGGTGTCCTTGTGACGTATTCGAGCTCAGGTGTTAATCATGGTAACACTTTCACACACCTGTACATCCATTAGTGATTTAGTTTTTAACTCCCCAGGTTGAGCTACTGGCGTGGGTCAAGCCCAAGGGGTGGATGCTGATAGGGCTGAGTCTGGCCCTGGTCGCCTGGTGCACCATCTACTTCACGTTGTCAGCTCTACAGATGCTCTAACGGCCTGATACATGACATCTCTCATCTATATCTTGCAAGGATCAGTGCTTTTTTTTTCGAGAACCTGTTGCCCAGAGAAAATAAGAACAAATCTGCCTCGGGTAAATCAGAAATTATACATCTGTTGGAACATTCAGACGAGCGTGCATTGTGTCGCAAAGTGTGCTGTTAAGAAGTCAGAAGAGTACTGACCGTCAATGGACCACGGTGCTATTAGAAAGTAGTTTAGTAAGTCATTATACACTTAGTCTTTATCAGCCTCCTTTATCCTATTTTTGAAGAAAGTAAGAAAATATTCAGAGCATCAAGACATGTCACAGCCGGGGGAGCATACCTCGCTGGCTCCCCACAAAGGAGAAACGCAGGTAGCGGAGAAAGGGAGCAAAAAACATTATCAAGCCTATGGAGACCTGCGAATGGAGGGCCACTGTGACCGCTGCGGCGCGACAAGCTCAGGGACGCGCTGCTTACAGAATGGAAAGTGTGGGGTGGACAACTGTTCCATCGTGAAGAGCGGCTACGGCTCTGTCGACACGGTAAGTCAATATTATTGCTTTTAGTTAAAGTTTTTCCCTTCCCGAAGCCCCTAACAAAGACATCGTGTGTGTGTGTGTGTGTGTGTGTTCGCTGTTCATGGCCAAGAATGCGTAGCCCTTTGAAGAACACAAACAACCGTTAATTGAGGATAACTTTTCTAAAATCCTTTTCAAGTTTCGGGTACTTTATTAGCTTATTTATTCATTTATTTATTTATCTACACGACATCTCTTAAATGACACGATAAACTCTAGCAGTGTTTAGTGCTCTCTCAATAACTTGTTATACGTAGTTTTCCTTGTAATGAAGTACCTCTGTAGTTCCGTGTACCTTTTATGGATTTGTGGTTATTTTTATTTTACTTTTACATTCAGTACGTACGTACATTGTACAAACAAAATGAAGGGCATGCATGGATAATTAGTCGATGGTATTTTTTTCTTTGATGCAGGTTAGTGTGTGTCGCTCATGTAAACACCTTTACGCCGGGAATGGCGAAGTTGTCCTCTCCCCGGCGTGCCTCGAGGACCACCTGCCCCATCCTGTCCCTGCTAACCCCAGCAGTCCAGTGTCCTTGCATCGGCCGTGGGCAGCGCGCAAGTGAGTGCATGTCATACGAAGAACTTTTGCGATTTTTTATTTTTTTAAATCATGTAAACACTGAAAAAAATTTACACTGGTTTCACCATTGTTGATATATACGTAGTACCAAACATGCATAATTCACCTTGCAAGTCCATGCCCATACTAACGACCAAAGATTTGTGGCAATTTCGTATATTGCTAGAAACTATCTATAGTGCAAAGTATATGAAATAAAAGTTAATATATATTATATCCTCACACATTTATATTGTTGCAGGTACGAAGGTTTGTGTGATTGTGTGGCTTCGGTGAGCGGCGGAGTGTGTGTGTGTCCCGGAAGAGCTTCACGTGGGACTCGAAAAACATTCCTTTCCTGCGAGACCCCGTGCTTGCAGAAACTTAAGGTTGCCGGCCTGATTTTAGCAGCTATCATTCCTTGGGTGTTTCTGGTGACATATATCGTCCTTAGCTATATCTGATCTCCATCGGTAGCAAAAACTCGTCGCCGTACCCGTGTTAAGAGTCTGTTGACATACTGGCAGCGGTCGATTAACGCAAATGCTGTCTTAAATTGGTGACTCCAATAATCTATTGTCATGTGTGTTAAAGTGGCATTATATGAAGACATGCTGGTTAAGTATATCTGTAACTTGCAACAGACCGTGAGATGATTCTTCGCTTGTTATCGCAAGGAGGGTAGATGTCAAATCTTGCCGCTGTGAGTAAGCCCAGCAGCAGTGACAGTAGTAACTGTGGTACTAGGTTGTCTACAGTTTTGTATTGGAAAGGATAAGCTCCTTCATGTTATTCTGATTTTGTGTACAATCTGTGATGTTCGTTGTGTGGGATATTTGGGTCACCTAGCACCCAATTAGGATTAACAGTCGCTGATCGAAAGCTCGAAGCTTCACATGTATGGTCATGACTCATTTTTTAAATATTAGGTGGATTGTGTAGTTAACCTTTGTGGATCCCCGAATCAGTAACTCCTAGCCTGTTAATCAAGGAGGAAATTTATCTGTCGTTGTTCTAATAAAAAAAAAACATAACGATATAAAGTAGAATAGTTAAAAAATCACGTTATTCATAAAACACTTTTCTTGGGGTCTTTTCGAGCAATTTGCTCTGACACTGAACCTGTTGCTGCCGTGACACTTTTTTGTAACACAGGAGATTGAGAGGACTTGCTATGTTCCACAGACATGACTCATTATCGCAAGGTAAATCTTCACATTTTAACAGGGCAATAAGTAGCTGCGTGTGCAGTTAATAGGATGAAATATTTGTGTTCGGGGAGGTTCATTCAAACTATGTTTGCACAGCTCTGCAAGTCCATTGATAGCAGTTACAGTGCCTCTGGATTTCAGATAGGATAATCACAGAATTGCTCATTTGTCATGTGGCTATTGCTTCAATTTAGTGAAGTAAGTTGTGTAAGTATTCAGGATTAGGATCTGTTATTGCCAGGATATGAATTGTGGTAAGCTGTAGTGTTGCATGCCACTCACATGTTTAGGATCTATGTGCTCTCTAGGTCTCGTATAAAGAAAATAATTCTTCCTCGACATACGTAGTCTCAGGAAACCTCTCGTCCCAAACATGAGATATGTATTGCTCTGGAAAGGTTGAAGCTTTTGTGGTTTCTAGTGTCATCAGGGTGTTCTGTGGTGCAGGTAGGTAGTGTGATAATACGATTAAGATTTTCTCT
Source organism: Callinectes sapidus (assembly GCA_020233015.1). NCBI lineage: Eukaryota > Metazoa > Arthropoda > Malacostraca > Decapoda > Portunidae > Callinectes > Callinectes sapidus. Next base: position 10,796,166 of record CM035181.1, read on the forward strand.
TTTTGGTAACTGTCACTGGACAGCATGTTCATCTGAACTTGAAATTTGTATGTGTGCTTTTTGTATGTGTGTTATAAACAAATATTTATAATTCAACGGCTCTTTACTGTTGTATTTTGATATGTATGTAGTTTACTCTTCTGTAGATTTCTTTTTACTTATCTGAATATCATTATAAACATATATTTTTAATTTGTACAGAAATAGAAATAGAAGACGTTTTGTCTCCTTTATATTTTTCTTATAAGATGCATGAGAAATGGATATCTATAAAATTCAGTGGCAGACCCAATGCAGAATGGCAGAGAGGACTGAAGCCCCCCATTTATTTATATTGTGTGAGGATGTAGTGCATACAGTATTATGGTACAAGGTAACAGGTATATACAGAATAATTATTTAAAAAGGCTTTTCAAAAAGGCTAAACCAGATTCTTGGACTTACTGAGAGTTAACCAGTACTCTCAAACATTCATATTTTTCACTGGTAAACTCTGGAACTCCTTACCTGCTTCTGTACTTCCAGCTTCATATGAATTGACTTTATTTAAGAGGGAGGTTTCAAGACATTTATCTTTTTTTTTTTTTGGCTGATTCACTTGGGCCTGCAATAGTAGCCAATATACTGGGATTCTTTGTAACAGCACTTTTTAATTTATTATTTCTTGTGAAGCAATGAAAGTTTAGCTCAAATGTTTCTTTTCACATTATTGGCTTGCTAAGACTGATATTTCAATTTTCTTTGGTTAATCTATCTTGGTCCCATTTTAGATTCAGATGAATCATAAATCATGCTTAAGTTTTTAAGGATCCTCTGCATGCTGATTACACACACCTCCATATAAGCCAGTCTATCATGCCCACATTCCCACTCCCTACTTCCATCTTTTGTTGTTCTCTGGCAGATTTTATTATGATTGGGACTTGTATGAATACTATTCAATAGAGAAAGAGAGAGGGATTTTTAGGCAATTAATACTGTAAATACTCATGAAGTCTTAATTGTTTTATTATTTATTTCCATTGATATAATGAATCTATAAACTTCCTTACACTATCATAACTTTCACTACAAAGCTTATTTATGTACTACACCTGAAATAAGTTGATCTCCATTGATGGTTGAAGTGGAGGCCACAATAATGCGTGTACCACTGGTCACTGCCAAGAGCCTGAGGGCAGCCACCTCAGTGTAAGTTATGCCACCCATCATCACCACCAGAGCTACATGTGGACCCACAGGGGAACCTGGTGCTGGTGCCCGGCTGGTGGTTGTGCCAGGCAGCATTTTGAGGTTATCCAGCAAAGTCTGAGTAAAGGCTCCTCGCACACTCAATGCCTCACTTACCACTTTGGCCATCACAGGAGTATAGGCTCCATTGAAAACATAGCTGGGTTCTGAGGGGTTATGGAGATCAATGGTTTTATCCGGGTCTGGAATGAGTCTCAATCGTTTGGCTGCTGCCCTCCAGCCTTGCCCTTTCTTTGGCAACAATGAAGTCACCTGAGCTAGTCGACCTTGTATATTGGTGCTGGAACTATCTCGGTTCATCCCTGTACTAGAGATTGAAGATTCTGTGGCACAAAGGAGATTCAGCTGCCGCAAATTGTTCAAGGTGATCAGATGTTTATGTCCGTGTGCAGCAAGTACCTGGGAGGCCAACTCTTTATAATCCTTGTGAGAGAGACCATCTTGAGTAAGACTATAAAGGCAAAGGAGGCGCAGGTTGTCAGTAAGAGGCTGCATACGAGCAAGACAGTTCTTCAAAAACGTCCTGACCTGTCCGGCATTACTTGCCCCAGTAACTAACCCATGCTCAGTTGTCAGCTGGGTTTCAAAGTCTTGCTTCACAGATTTGGTAATGGACTCACATACCCTCAGATGAAGAGCTAGTGTGGCATGGCAGGACTGCAGTGTGCGCAGTTCATTGGCTACAAAATCTTTAATTTGACTAGCAGTCATGTTCTGTGCTTGTTCTTTCTTAGCATTCACCTCTTTTGCTTTTGTTATGAGATAGCTTGATACAGAAGCAAAGTGCTTGTTACGAATATTGTCATAAATGGTATCTTTGCTATTAAGAGGAACTTTGCGGGGGGCATCCTGTCCCACCACCTCTCCAGGGAACTCTACCACCCCTGCATTAATTCCGAAATGGTCATCTAAGGCGCCTTCATAGGTCAGCTGAGTCAAGAGAGGTGTAACATAATCTGCATCTCGGTCAAATATGAAGAGATGACTTATTTCTGGCATCTGAAAATGTGAAAAATCAAAATTACTCTTTTATCTGACCAGACTGCAAAATTTCAATTTCTTGAAAAGTATACAAGTATGATATATGAGTGTCCTATAGGAAGGAGCTGAATTTCTTAGGAAATACTCCATTTTGAATATAGGGAAGCAGTTTAAAGTAATTTGAAATTGTTACTTCCTATTATGAAAGTGGGTTAAGCAAGTACCTAAATGCAAGATGATATATGCACATTCTTTGAGAACAGTACAATATGTAATCACTGAGCTTTCCTGTATGATGGTGGAGTAAATCCTCCATAAAAAAGAATTACAAGGCCATTTTGTATAAGAAAATTGCTGAAATGATTTCATTAAATTTGAGACTACTTTTATGATCTTGGAAATCTATATGATATATGAAATATGAAATTCATTATGAGACTTCTTCCTTTCTTTTGGTGGTGGTTACGATGTATATCCATCAACAACTTTATTCAGTTAATCTTAGCCAAAACATTCAATGACCACCACAATCTAAAAGGAAATATCAATGATGCTTGCTTCCAACGCAACTCTCTCTCTCTCTCTCTCTCTCTCTCTCTCTCTCTCTCTCTCTCTCTCTCTCTCTCTCTCTCTCTCTCTCTCTCTCTCTCTCTCTCTCCACATATTGAATCTGTACATTTCATACAAATCTATTTTCTTCCTCCATTCCTTCTCTTCCTCTTCATGCATGGCAAGAGGAAATGAGTAATGGTTTGACATGTTCACTAAAAAACACACCAATTAGATTGATTTTCTAATATATCAACAACCATGATAACAAAACAATGTGATAAACCTGGCTTGTCTTTTTGGGAGAGTTTTGGTTGTTGAGGAGATCCAGAATGTTGACCACTGCCTTGGCTGCCCTCCCATGTGCCAGCACAAATGGAATTTGACCAAAGAGTCCCTGCAGTGTGTTGATGGCTCGAGCTACATCAACACACCCACTGAAGTCCCCTTCAAGAAAGGCATCTCTGAAATTAAGTGAAAAATTAAATAGTAATCATGAAAGACTTTTAACTTCAAGATTAGGGTGACTGTACATTACTATTACATATCTGACAAAAAAGGCATAAGGTTACAAAAACAAGTGTCCTCATATTCATGAGTGACTTTCTTGGCAAATGATGAAAAAATGTCATAGAGAATACATAAATGTAGAGTGGAAAGTTTTGAAATGGGTTTCAGTGACATGCTGGAAAAAAACAAAACACTGAGTTTTCTTCTTGATATGCTCTGGCAAATCTATTCAGGTCACCTACAATGAATGTGACCAGCCATGGAATTATATCTTATCTTTCTGGTTTGCAACTCATTCTCTGTTGTTGAGTGAACTACCTACTTTATCATCACTTCTATAGTTTGATATGGGCTTGGAACTCAATGAAACCACTGTGCTGCTAATGACTCTGGTTACAGGTTAAGAAATATGAAATAACAACAAATGATATTCTAACTATATTTCATATAACTTGTGGCAGTTTTTAGTTATTAAAACATTAAAGCAAGATTCTTGACAATGAAGATGCTATCAAATTGTTAAAGTACAAAGGCATAGAGAACTCAGAGTTTCTGTATGTATAGTACCCACCTGAAGAAGGATGTCATTTCCAGTGATAGCAAATCGTCATCAAGAGGAATGAAGTCGGGGCAAAATTCATGAAGGGTAAGGGCACCGTAGAGGCCCTCCTCTTCCAGTAAGCCTGTGACCCACGACATCAGCCGTGGAACCACCACGACATGTACACTGTTAATAGACACGAGCATACTGATACAAACTGTTGCATGGCTGTTGAAACTTGAGTATTATAAAATTTAACTTGTACTGCAAAAGTATGTGTCTCTAAATGACATGGGATATATCAGTTCTTATTGATACAAAAAAATACATAAAAATATCACAGTTATATTGTTTAAAACGCTTATCTAAACTACGAATATGCAAAATTATAAATGGTGAGTACCTACATACATTGCCCAAGTTCTCAAAGTTTTCATAAAGCCAGTTTGAAGAGAGGCAGATAACTTACTGCAGTTCAGGGTGTGCAGCATGGTCAGAATGCACATGGTCAGCCAACGTTTTGAGTTGCAGTAGGGATGGCCGAACCAGATACATTCGCTGGCTACTCTGCACTGGTGGTGGGACTCTCTCCAGGCGGTACATCTTATCCACCCCATGACTCCTGAAGTGTGTGCCAGGGAATATGAGAGAGAGAGAAAAAAAATTGTAGTAATACAATCCTCTCTTCTTCAGTCAGTCATTTGTTCCTTTTTTTCAACTCTGAACACCCTTTACTAGTAATCTAAGCTGACAACTACATTATATCATGTTATTAAAAAGCTTCTATGAAGTTAGGCATTTTGAGTCATCTTAGCCAGTTTTTTCATCACAAATTAATAAACTATACAGAACACAAGGGCCTATCAACCAATGTAATGAGTATCTGCTATACTGAAAGATCTTATAAGTTGATGGATCAAACCACCGGTGGCTGCCACAGGTATCTCCCATATCTTGCAATGGAGCCTCTCATATGACGCCACAGCAGTGATAGAAGGAAGTAAACGATAATGATGGTGGAGTATGATCACTTGCTTATAGTTACCTGACCCTTTCACGCGGACGATAAGAGAGAGAGAGAGAGAGAGAGAGAGAGAGAGAGAGAGAGAGAGAGAGAGAGAGAGAGAGAGAGAGAGAGAGAGAGAGAGAGAGAGAGAGAGAGAGAGAAAATTTGTACACGTGATCTGCACACCATCATTAAACAGGAGGAACTCAACATCACCTGTTTCATCTGATAAGATGAGAGTTTTAACATTCATTCTCCACATGATGCATTCTTACATCTTCCTCTACAGATGTCCAAAGGGCAGAGGATAAGGGAACTGACGCACCTTGATTGTCTCCCCCGAAGAGCGAGATAAAACGACTTGAGCGTCACCTGTTAACCATCGTTCACGTGACTTTTTTTACCTGTCATATCTAGCAAGGCGAATGAGTATCGACAATGCAAGTTGTCTTTTAAAACATTAATAGTAGGACACTTCATTCTATTTACATTATTTTAATTTTGCTTTAATTAATCAAATGAAGCGCACATATTTGTTCGTAAAGTTTATTACTTCCCCAACAGTGAGTAATGGCTGTCGCATTAGAAGAATATGCACATTATCACGAGAGAGAGAGAGAGAGAGAGAGAGAGAGGGGGGGGGGGGGCTCTGATACGTCCTCTCCCCTCACCACGACAATTTTCCATGGTCACAGAGACAACCAACCTTATTTTCACTTCTAATAAACCAGAAACCCCGCCAATCCATCACTAGAACCATTAAAATACCCTTAAAAACACCATTATATTCAAATAAGGCCTTTTGGAGAGAGAGAGAGAGAGAGAGAGAGAGAGAGAGAGAGAGAGAGAGCAGATCTGGATATTACTATTGTTGAAGATTCCTCTGTTTCGCCCTTTATGACGACCAGAGACAACCTTTGACCATTCCCAAGGTTATTTAAAGAATCCATGACCATTCCCTGCCTTTCATCCCCACGTGTGACAACCTCCCGTGGCCCCCTAAAAGATAGCGGTGATGAGGGGCGCCTACATATACCATTCGTGCCTGTTACCACCAAACCAACACGAGTGAGATATTATATTTTTTCATACACACGTTTCAATGAATTAGGGTGAATGTTTCTGCGTTTCTTCGTGTCTTTTTGTAATATCTGGTACACCGCTATACGTTATAAATGACACGATATATATGAGTATGAAAAAAATCATGTGAACTGGGGGAAAGTGTGTGTGCGTGCGTGTGCGTGTGTGTGTGTTTAATAAGGTATCAGTTTTCGAGATTCGCGGATACAAAATATGAGTAGCAGGAAGAAAAAAGTAGTTTAATGTATCATAATCTCTATTAGTTTATCTCATGCTTCAGTTCTTCACATATCTTTATTATCTATTTCTTCCCGCACTCCCCTCATCCTCCACTTCCTCCAACCCGTACTACTACTACTACTACTCTCTCTCTCTCTCTCTCTCTCTCTCTCTCTTGTAACACACACACACACACACACACACACACACACACACACACACACACACACACACACACACACACATTCACAACCTATGTCATTTTAAGATGTGGTAGTGGATATTGATGCGGAAATATGAACGGTGATAGGTGGTTATCAAAAACATCATTATGGATGCACACAAACACACACACACACACACACACACACACACACACAGAGAGAGAGAGAGAGAGAGAGAGAGAGAGAGAGAGAGAGAGAGAGAGAGAGAGAGAGAGAGAGAGAGATACTATATTTATGTTATTATTAGTATTTATAATTACTTAATTTTTCAAAGTTTTACCAAGCTCAATGCTTCTACAGTCAAATTTTTCTATATGTAGTGTCTGCTTACAGATATAGTAACTCATCACAAAGTTTTGTGAGTATACTTCTGATGAAAATGTAAAAAGTTCATATATTTTTAGTACATGTATTCAATCACCCTTAATAAACTTAAAAATGAGGTTAAAATAAAAAAAGTTCTCTTGTGAATAATACTGACAGTGTACCACCATAAATGCAACATTTCCAAGCACACCTTCAACATCATTTCATCATTCTCTAATTAAGAAAGTCCCCAGTATTCTTTCTTGATATGTAGGCTGAAACCAGTAAGCCAGTGTACCTAATGATGATATGATTGTGTATAAGTGGAACACCAAGAACTTTGAACTATTTGTTTTATCTTAGTAAGATTTCATTTCCAATGAAATGTGATGTACACATTTCATATCAAAGAATCAAGTGTATGGACAGGACAAGTCTTAGCCTCTCATTTCACAAGTATTACAATCTTTATCTACAATATATTCATGATATATGAATGCATATTTAACTTTGTACATTCAACATTAATAAAAGAAGCTATACTACATTTCTGACATCTCATCATCTCCCTTATTTGTCCTATGCAGTATCACACTGATAAGATATGACCAAATACATTTTTCCTCCCCCATAAAATAAACAGTATCTACATCCATCTGTGACCTTCATAGCAATATATCTTGGATGTTTAAGACTTGAACCATAGTGATGACTTGATGTAATGCTTTGATATCACTGTTTGCTTGATAAGGAAGAAGAAAAAGGAAAAACTTTAAAATTGACCAATGTAGAATTGTTCTTTACTTTTTATCTGTAGAACTATCAACATATTTTACAATGAAGTATCTCATGAGCATTTTACTAGATATATGAAAAATTCATTGCAATTAAAATTCATCATTAAGAGGTTTCTCATGAATATTATAAGAAATCAATCATCACAATCAAGATGTCATGGTAACAGCAACTATAAAGACAAAGTTCCATATAATAGCTGCAGTAACATACAAAACAGAAAGAAGACTAAATTTTTGGTGCAAGTACAGAACTCACACACAGTATAATGTGGAATGGTCATTGATCTTATCATGAGCATAGAGGTATTATGTCTGTAATAGCGCTTGGGAGTGTGGCAGAAATTCAAGATTTTCAAAGTCCAGCAGTGTAATTTTTGAGGAGTTTCCTTAGGTTAGGTTTATGTATGGTAATGTTAATGTCCTAGTGGAGGATCTAGGGAGGTGCAACCACCCCCCCTGCTAGGATAGATTATTTTAGAAGAATTTGTAATATTAACTTCACTAGTGTGTGATGGGAGAGTGGGCAATGTGGGCATTATAAATAATTACCTACATCTTTTAAGGATTTTTTCCGGTAAATTTGATAATATACTTTTAATGTATAGCACACAGCTGCAGCTGGTTTTCTATACTGTACTGTATATACTACATACAAATTAACAACGTCCAGTGTAAACAGAGAGACGCGTAGAGCTTTTCGTGTCAGGGGAATGGGGATGGAAAACAAAAATAAAATAAAAATTAATGTACAAGTTATTAGGCTACGCAAGTCTCACCTGAGCAGAGTGGCCCCGGCTATTCGGTCCAGCATCTTCATGAGGTCTCCATCAATGATGAGGTCCTTAGCACCTGGGGCGTCTTCCAACACCCTCACCAGACGGTCACTACTCAGCCGCCGCAGGATCTCCACGTCCAACCCTAGACTTTGGGGAGGAGACATCTCGGCGGTGCTTCACTCACAGGACTCCTTTATTCCCTACAGTGTGTGAAGGAAGGTGTCAGTCGTCACCTCCAACCAGAGTGTCAGGAAAGTAAACACCACAGCAAACAGTCGCCACTGGCACTCCCCTCCATCACTCCTGCGTGTCACTGTTTACTAGTTGATGGTGTGTTGTCAGCTGAACGATAACAACTACTACTGTCAGAATGATTTTTCCTCCTTGTATACATCAAGATGCAGGACTCGTCAGTAATACATTGTGGTCATCAAAAATAATGATGGAAATTAACTTTGTATTCAGTTTTTTTTCTTTTCTAGTTTGTTAGCAGGGCTAATTTAAGTAGGTAGTTTTGACATAATGACACATTACACCAGTCATGCAAAATTGTTATTTTCTTGCCCGCAACATTTCCATTTATATATCAAATATCCCTGGATTGATTATGTAAGCTGACAATACCGCTTGCATAAAAATATGTTGTAACAACTTTCGGCTACTCTTGTTGATTTTTACTTCTACCTATAATGAATAGGCGTATATTGACACAATACAAATCAGTCCATCCAAAGACATAGGCAAGATGGATAGTAGTTAAGGATTATTTCCATTTGAAAAAAAAAAAAAAGAGTTGTTATAGGGTGGGCTTCAGCTGGCGTCTGGCAGTGAAACACTCGGCGAGTCGTACCTTGGTGGTGGTGGTGCTGCAGTTGTTGGGCCAGCATAAGTGGTGGGAAGAGGGTATGTGTTAGATAAAGGCTGTTGGTCTTACAATATTTACTTCGTGTAACTAGATGTGCTATATATCAAGGCAAGTGTTATGTGTGTGTTAGAAAAATGCATTTAATTCGTCGCGGAATGAAATATGAGTAGTGTTAACACTTGTGTGGTGACATTGTTGTGATCAGCTGACGGCAGGGAGCCTCATCTCTGTACGTGCTGAGCTACTGTACTGCTGTACTCGGCTGTTTCCTTGACCCTGCTGTACTGTGCACTCACCATTCTCCATTGTTTATCCTCCCGATCTGCTCATTTAGTTGTCGTATTGTTTCTTGCGTGCAGGGTTAAGTATATAAAACCATAATTCAGTTACGTAATGGAACTAGTAAATGGTGGTGATGGTGGTGGTACCGGTAGTAACAAGTGTATTAGGCTCTGTGTGTGTGTAATATGAAACCTATTTATAGTTTCTATTAATTGCAATAAGTACTCTATGGCCTTGGTGGGGAGGAGCCAAGTTTAAGTTGTGTAATTGAGGGGTCTACCCTTTGGTTTTATATATATATATATATATATATATATATATATATATATATATATATATATATATATATATATATATATACCGTATATATATAGCTACCTTGTGTTATGAATAAGTCTTGTCAAGTTTGCCAATAATCAGCATAATTGGCTGGTATGTATTTTATATAACAACTCATGAAATAATTTAGTTATGCAATATCACAGTTTAATTTATATTCTGCAGAGATGATTATCTCATTGGTGGTATATATTTTAGCTAATATGCTTTTGTTTTAGGAAATGGTGATGAACATTTTCCATTGGTGGTAAAAAGTCCTCCTAGTTCATCCTACCCAAGACTATCCACAACAAGTTTGGGAGACTGTAGGGGATGGGGGTTTAAGGCAGGGAGGACAAAACAGGTGATATATTGCAAAGAGGGAGAGGGGAGGGGAGGGAAAACTCCAAAGACAGAATGTGCCACTTTTGGGATTAATCTTAACATTGCAATCAGAAAAATTGAAAGACAAACTAAACTAAATCTAACGTAGCCTAACATAATCTGAGATAACACTGCAATATTCATTTAATTACAATGGCCTTACAAAAGCTGTCCCCACATTAGAAACGCCACAGATATGTTCCGTATTAAGTACTCTTATCACCTTGCACACTTACATTGTGTTTTTTTAATGATTAGAAAAGAGGTCCAACCCTGTACATTCAGTGGTGTAGGTAATGGGGGGCAGTGGGAGCGGTCTGCCGTGGGTTGCACTTATGGGCTTTGCAGTTGTCAGTTTTACTCTAGGCTTACCCTCCTTCCCTTCTTGTGGTGTATGTATGAGTGGAATATTTTTGTGTTATGTGATAGATTATTATGTGACCAATTTATCACAATTGCCACACAATAATGACTTGGTATTGTGAATTAAGAACTTATTTTATAGAAGTCAGTTTACATGTAGGTAATAACTTCTTACATATGTAAGGAATTTTTATCTGTTATCATTACTTGTGGCATCCAATGTTTATTTACCTTTTGGTTGATAAGAAAAAAAGAGCCAGTGAAGTGTCATCAACTTTGCACCAAGGAAAATGAAATTCAGTGTGAGGTCAGGTCAGGTTGGTAACAGTTCTGTAGGTGGAATCTTTGTGAGTCCCAACACAACACCAATACATACATCACTCCTCCAGTTTGTTTCTGCTCTAGCTGGGGAGCAGGTTGTTATTTAGTAATGAAATGGTAGTAACACTTTTATGTGTTGCATTTATTTATAAAGTAAAGCAGAAAGAAAATTTGGTGATTTATTTATGCAATGTGAATTCAGAGGCCAAGAGGACACTATAGATGATACAGTAGATCATTAACCTTAGCTAAATGATAATATTGTAATCTTTGCCACCTTATTTTATATGGAAATAATTCATATGATATGTTTGAGCAATTTTTCTAATTAATAGTAATAATGATTTTTGCGGAATATTAATTGAGCAGCTATTATACTGTATTATTTAGAGAGATGGAAGCAATATTTAAAATTTTTGTTTACAGATTGAATTTATCGGGAACCACTTTCCTCCTTTGACGTGCCCTAAGTCAGCAAGAAGCAGACAGAACCATGTCTAGTGTGAGGTGGGGAGCAAGGTCTCTTCGACGACTGTTGTCTGTTCAGAATTCTCAGATTATAAGTAAAAATGGTGAGTTGGATTTTAAAAAGTCTTTTTCTTATTTTTATTCATAGTATGAAAGATCTTGGGGTGATACCTAAGAATATCAAATAATGCCTTATGTTGTATACATTGTACTTGTTATCATGTCAATATACATATATAAATTCCTTATATTAGTGTTGTAAGTGGTTTAATTATAGTCATCTATCTGTCTGTCTGTTTTTCTGTCTGTCTAATGTATAATTTTATTTGAGAACATCCCCTGCAGGGTTTGCCGAGGTAGAAGGCTGTTTGCTTCTCCCTATCAAATAATTTTTTTCTTGCTTAATGAATTGCTTGTCCTCTACCAATATTGTCATCATACAACCTCTGTAAAGTTATCAAATATATAACCATGATGACATCACACAACCCTGACCCACTCCTGTTATCTTGATAAGTCAGCTGCCTTTGAAGATGACAGCAGGGAAATTTACTTGTATGGTTGAGAACTTAGCAAAACTAGTTGAGATGAATTTATTCAGTGATATGTTAGCAAAACGAATGCTTAATGAGTGATTGTACCAAGACACTAACTTGCATATCCCAGAACTGACTTCAGCACTTCATACTTACTGTCACCTCACAATATGGTTACCCAGATCTGAGCCCAATGCAAATAGGATGTTGATGTTTCTATTGTCAACAATAGACCTCAGAGTTACCTAAACAACCTACAGATTTGAGTCAAGAAGGAATAGCATTGAAGTATGTACAACATTTCTGAGAGTCTGCAGTCAATAGGACTTAACTATATGGACAGCTTTGGGTGCATTAAGAAAGCAAATAAGTATTAATGGGATAAATGTGAAAATCTTGTTTTTTTGGAAATAGGAAATATGGACTTGAGTTAGCAAGTTTTTAGTTCAGCATTATGCTTGGGTAGAACATCACAGTATTCCTTTATAGCTTTTCACTTTCACTTGTGTTAAGTGAGTGATGTCACAATATATCTCATCTCATAGCTTTTGTAAAAAAAAAAAAAAAAAAAAAAAAAAAAAAAAAATAATAATAATAATAATAATACCATGCTGAAGTTGTCCAGGGTCTTTTTAACACTGAAGATGATTTTGTTACTAGTGAACTATTGGCTGTCTTTAATTAAAGAAAATACCGTTTCTTGAATGCTGGTTTGTCACTAAAGTAGAAATATGAATATTTGTAGAATATAAGGGAAACATGCTAAACATGTTGGATTCTTGGTTTCATTCGACATTTGCATTGTAAAATGACTACACTACTATTCTTTTCATGGTCTTTGCTGTTCTTTTATCTACAGATGTGTGTGTGTGTGTGTGTGTGTGTGTGTGTGTGTGTGTGTGTGTGTGTGTGTGTGTGTGTGTTTTGCTTGCTGAAGTTCTCTAGGGAAGAACCTCATTTGTGTTTCACCTACAGATACCTAAACTGAAATTTTGTTAATTATATTGATACATTTATTATATAATACACTTGTTAAACAAAAGTTGCAATATCTTATTTATATGTGCAAATCTTAAAAAAGATATACTATACCTTCAGGTATTATGTGCTCAAGGGTGTGGGGACACCAGGTAAAGGGAAGAACGTTGCTAGTGGTGCGTCCATTGAGCACCACTGCTGTCTGGCTGCAGTCTTCTTCCACGGGGCCGCCGTCCGATGGTTCGGGTGGAGACAATGGAAATGGAGATAAGGATGCTCAGAAGAACAAGAATGAGAAGAACCAGCTGTGTTGTCCCAAATGTGGGGATCCTTGCATTCATGTGGAAACATTTGTGTGTAAGTTTCTAGCTCATTTTTATTGTTACCTAACTAATACGTATATAAAATTGTTAAAACCAATGTTGAAAAATTATACATTGTGATAATTCACGTTAAAGATCTGATTGTAATTTTAAGGTTGTCTTATTCCATGCAGCTTCAACAAGGTTTGTGAAGTGTGAGAAGTGCCACCACTTCTTTGTTGTATTGTCAGAAGTTGATTCAAAGAGGAAGAAGAAAGAAAAGCGAGATGATGCAAAGACTTCCTTTAGCCATAGATCGCCGCCTCCACCTCCAAAAAAGGTTTGTATCTGAAATAAGAATTTTTAGTGATCTTGGCTGTAAATTGTAATATATGTTACGTTGTGTGTGATATTCAAATGTTGATGACAAACATTTTTGTTATCAATCCAATTATTCTCTTGTTCAAATATTTCGATTATGTTTTTACTATATCTGTAGTCAATAGATGTATTTTATTTCTTCCTCAGATCTATGAATTTCTTGACAAGCATGTGGTAGGTCAGGAACGTGCCAAGAAGGTGTTGAGTGTGGCTGTGTACAACCACTACAAGCGCATCTACCACAATATTCCACAGACCAAGACAGATTCCCTCCACCTTGACACAGCTTCTATATCACAGGGACTCACCAACAGGGGTAGGGGTCAGTAAATCTATTTCATACTTATAAGACTGCTGGTTTAGTGCTTGTGTAAGTTTATGTGCCAGTCTAGAGTGATGCCCATATTAACATCCTCCAGAGAGAGAATCAACAATGGAAATTAACTTTGCACTATTACGCAAAGGAAGCAAAACTTTAATGCCACAGTAGAGGTGGGTTTTAATGTAAGTCTTTGAGTAACAAGAAGTGGATTATGATTTTTGTAGTGTTTGAGGTTTTCTCTTTTTTTAGACATGTTTTCTTTAAGGAAGTTGATATAGGTTTCCTTCCATAGCATAGTCATTTTATTTTTGATTTCCAAATTTAATTGTCTAACTCATGTCACATTTAATTAGTCAGCAGTCCTCTTACCACTATGGATTGTTTCTTTGTGACCTTAATTCAGTAAGCTACTGACCGTCCTCCAAAACCAGATGTAATTGTTCTTGATTGACTCTTAGTACATAATGATAGTGAAGACAACTTGGTACATTTGTGGATGTTTGTTATGACATGAAAAGTAACTAATTAGAAGTAACATGGAGCTCTTTCTTTCTATTTGCAGGAATCAGTTAATTTTCTAAAGTTTGGATCACTGTACCTTGTTTGTTGATGCACTGTTGAATAATGGGAATTTTGTTAACAACAGGCTGTTTTTGTGTAATGTTTGTGAAAGGTAAGTGTAAATATGGAAGGCTGGGATTAGGTAGCTCTTGTCTGTATTTGATTTCTCTGATGAGACAAAGTGATGTGTAAGTGTAGAAATGATAAACTAATTAAAACATACAAGAGCAGACAGTGACAATGAACATATTTATTTTTCTTTCTATTACTTTTGCATCTATAGCAGTTTTTTATTTAAACATTTATAACGCATGACCATGTTTGGAATGGTTGAGTCATATTCTTCTATACACTCAATTCGCTGCTGCTCTTTGCTTATGAGGCTTGCAAAATTAACCTATTTTTAAGTTTAAAGAAATCTGCATCCCCAGTATGCAATGTAACACTATCATCAATCATTCATTAACATACTTTGGCTATAGCCAAGTCACTCTTAAGTGGCTATTCAGGTGTGGCTGTGGGCTTCATGGGGATTCCCCCACTATTGCTACCTCTTCATAGGTCATGGGGTAGCTGTCTTTCTCCAATCCCACTCCATCTCTCCTTCCTCTGTCTCTCTCTTTCTGTCCTTCAGTTTCTTTATAAATTAGTGTATTTCAGAAATTACTTATGAAATCAAATTTTATCCCATATCATTGTTGAGGTCAAATCTTATATGAGCATGGGAGTGTGATCTTGCTTTTTCCTCCACCTTACTTCACTTGCCAACAGTCCTGAACTGCCCTCACATGCAAATTCTCTATGGACCATTCTCCTGCTGTAGGCTCGGCATATATCCGGCTTCATACCCAGTCTAGGGTAGTAATTTACAACATGAACAAGTACTTCTTGTAAAAAAAGGCAAATGGAGGACCTATGTACTCTCTCTCTCTCTCTCTCTCTCTCTCTCTCTCTGACAGAGAGAGAGAGAGAGAGAGAGAGAGAGAGAAGGGAGGTTAAGGTTGGAGATAGGGCCAGTGAACTGTGGAGATGTGGCAACAGTGGAGGATTAACTGTGAAAAAGTTTACTGCCCACCAATGTAATTTGTAGTACAGATGTTGTAACAGTCATGTCAGGTATCAGTACAACCTGTGTGGATCAGACATTGTTCTACAGGCTCACTATTAAGACATTAGTAATGCATAGTGTTTGATGCATTATTCTTTGAAATAAAACTATTAAGCTAATATTACCATTTGATATTGGCAAAACTCTGTGAATATCTGTGACTGTTATACACTTAAATGCATATGTTTTGAGATATAGAATTAAAACCTTATTATATCCCATTCACTTGCAAAATTTGTATTTTATAAAAGAGTATGTGTAATGAGAGAAACAGCTTTCTTCACATAATTACTATATAACTAGAGAAACTATTTGATAGATAGGCAGTTGAAGAAAGAAGTGGAAAAAAATTAAAGATTTACTAACTTGCTGTTTTTGCCTTATGCTGCTAGACATTGGGACTCTGGGTAAGTGGAGTGTTTGCTGTGAGACCTTATTTGAAACTCCAGGAAATGACAAACTACCTGAGTTCAGTATAATTAGAATTTTTGCCTTGTTATTCCCTACATTTCATATTTATCCACATCCACATAGTCTATTCTGTTCTGGATTTTGAGGTTCCTTAGCCTTACAGCCATATAGTTTAGAATGTAAGTCTCAATACTTATTTTATAATGAATACATCTGTACTATGGATTTCTTTGTAGTATTTCTAGTCAAATTGTAAAGTTCATAATACTTGTTTTTGCATTTTTCCAGATCTACTTCACATTGCTGGCATTAGTCAGAGTCATGCACTGGGGGTCAATGCAACAGATCAGCAGCAGCAGCAAGACTCACACCAGCAAATGGATGATCAGCAGCAAGGGCGAGGAAAGCAAGGCCTTTCTAGCAACTCTCACGGATCAGATATTTTGGACGCTACTACTCACCTCCTGCGACTTGAGAAAAGTAACATTCTCCTCCTAGGTCCCACTGGCTCAGGTAAGCCTGTACTGTTAACTGGATAATCTGCATGGGTCATATAGCTTAACTCAACAGTGTTAAGAAAACAGGGATGTCACTAATAGTTGTTTTTATTATATAGGAAAAATCTTTGTAGACGTAGGAAATGCTTCATGCCTGAATAATTATTAGCACAATGTATTAATGAAGATATATTCTCTTTCCCTTTTGTCAGGCAAAACCCTTTTGGCCCAGACAATAGCTCAGTGTTTGGATGTACCTTTTGCCATCTGTGACTGCACCACCCTCACTCAGGCAGGTTATGTAGGTGAGGACATTGAATCAGTAATTGCCAAGCTGCTACAAGATGCTAATTACAAGGTGGAAAAAGCACAGTGTGGTAAGTAAAATTTTGCATTGTATTTGAATCCTACATTTTTACATTTTGTATTTTCATTTATTGTGTGAGAATCCATGTGAATTTCAATCTAAGATAAAAGCCATCTCACATTTTCTTTTACCTAATTGATCATGTGGTGTTTGGTCTTTTTGCATGTTGTTTCATATTCATACAGTATATACATAAGCTTTCCACATTGGGAAACAAATTAAGAACAAAATGCTGAGGTAATTATTGCATTTCCATATTACAGTGACTTGACTTTATGGAGGGAGGCCCTATCTTTTGGCTAATTCTTTCAGACCTATAAGAGGACAAGCAAATTAACATTTTTTCATTATCTTTGTTGCCAGCTTCACTCTTACATCAAAAGAAAATTCTCATCTTCCCTTTGTGCAGGCATTGTGTTCCTGGATGAGGTGGACAAGATTGGAGCAGTGCCTGGCATCCACCAACTGAGGGATGTTGGTGGTGAAGGAGTGCAGCAGGGAATGTTAAAGGTGAGTCCTCAGTTCTCATAATTTTGTGCTGCTGTCATGACCAATATTCAAGTAGTTTATGATAGTAATTTCCAGTGTGTACAGTATTTTTCCTCAGTATTATGCCTCTTGATATACTGAGAATATACATCAATTGTCAGATTTTGTTATGAGATCGTCAACAGATGAGAAGATAGAATTGATGTTTAGGAAATGCTAAACATTGTGAAAATTAGTACAGAAGAATGCTCAATTGTACCAAGTCATGTTAATATGTACCACCTGGTATTTATTAAGTTTGGAGGGTTTAAGAACTTTACATAAGGAAGTCAGTTTGTGTTGATAAATGGATCATTGAGTTGTAGGTTTGATGGGTAAATCAGTGTAATTCAGTAAGATAGAAAAGAATGTTACTGTCAATTAAATGTAATGGATGTGATTCTGAAAACATTCTAATTCATTGAGGAAAGTACAATTTCTTGATGAGTCAGTATTGCCAGTTGGCATATACGATTATAAGTGAATTGATAGATGGTTAGTTGGGGAAATATTTTCTGAGATTAACTGAGGTGCCATGTACCACAAAATATAAGATATGTTTTACTGTATGTATATGATTTCAAGTCCGGATTATAATGTGGCATTTACTTTCCAGATTTAGTGGACAAGTAACTAAGCATTAAGTAACCTTACTGTACACAGACCTGAAATATGTTAGGCTACGTAGCTGGAGTTGTCTATGTGATAATAAGAAGTAGGCTGAGATGTTAAGTGGTTGTTTGCTGTATGGACCTTTAGTGTTGTCTCGTATGACTGCTGGTGTTTAACTGACCTGGGAAGCGTGGGTTTCATGCTCTTCAACATTGGGTTGAGAGTTCAGATGCTATTCCAACCTTGATTCTTGGTATTCAACTCATTCTTTGAAGTGAGTTTTTGCTTTTGGATTTGCCAGTCACTTGATGCTTATTTTTCAAACAATTGCATCATTAAAGAGTCATCATTAGGGATACTAGGTCAGATCTAAGGCTTTTTTTCCTTTGAAAATTTGGGTTATCTTGTAGATTATGATAAGCAGTACTTTTTACAGTCCTTTATTTGTTCCAAAGCTGTGGTTGATAACCAAAGCAATGGATATGTCATGGCAACTAATTTTTCTTATCTTTTTAGCTCTCAGCTTGCTTTATTGAATTTCATTTGCTATATTATAGTTATTTTGTTTAGTTAAGAATTTAAATTCATGATTAACCATGTAGACTATTGATTTTTTGGGGAGGTAGATGTTGGAAGGAACAGTGGTGAATGTGCCCGAACGTAACTCTCCAAGGAAGCTTCGTGGTGAGACAGTGCAGGTGGACACAACGAATATCCTGTTTGTGGCATCTGGTGCTTTTAATGGCCTTGACCGTATAATCTCCAGAAGAAACAATGAGAAGGTTGGTGTATACAGTGGTTCAAGTGAGAGTAACCTAATACATCTATGGATCTTACATGAAATCTTATTATTAAAAGATTGTACTGCAGTTGTGGCTTTGCTTGAAAAATGTCCAAAGAAATTTTTTGATTTTGAATTAGTACTGTACATGTACGTCATTTCCATTTTATAATCATCCCATGAACTGTAATACAATTCCAGATGTATAAGAGTCAGCTGTGGTGCTCCTTTAAAGCAATTTTCATAAACATTACATTATGACTTTGTTCGTAGAGAATATCATAAAAGTTACCAAGTTGGCCAGTCTTATTTGAGGCTTATGTATTTGTATGTGGTAAAGCACTGTTGATTTTAAGTATGAAAGGTAGATAACTCTGCCATATGGGGTCCTTTACCAGGGCTTGGGCTTCATTGTTTTTAAGCTTATTATATTTCAGGATGAAAGTCAGGTTTTCTTTGCATTTCTTACTCCCTACTTTGCTGACTGTCCTACAGGTTTTCCTCCATGGGTGGGAACATAGCTTGTAGATGAGGTACTCTTGGCCTGGCTGGTGGATTTAGGGTTCGCTTGTCAAGTGTGCCTTATGGACATAGGGAAATGTGGACAGTTATGGCATTATGCCACTCTTTCCTTGATGAACTAACTATGGATAATTTATATTGGCTTTGCAGATATTTATGAATTTGCAAACATAGTTATTTCTGTTATTTTGTTGTAAATATATCAGTTCTGTTGTTTAATCACTGGCCATTGTACTTTTCTTTCATGCTGCAGTATCAAGTAAGTAGCATTAATTTATTACTTTTGGGTTATTAAGCATGTGCTAACACCTTTTAATGTTTAAATAGATTTGTGAATAACATAAACAGACTTTTGTAGTGAAGCTTATTCCTTTGTCATCATGCACACTGACAGTTTTTGAAATGGCTCTTTTGAATATTTTGAGAGCCTAGAAGGGCAACATTTACCTGAATAGGAAACCATATTCATTAATGAACAATATAGCCATTATTTTGCTTAAAGTGTGAATAGGTAATTTTTTGAAATTTTGGGCTTTATGTTTGTTCAGGACAAAATGACTGTCCAACTTGTGTTCTTTCTTTCTTTATTCATGTTATTGAAAAGCTGATTGAAAACTTTCATTCTTTCAATTATCTAACACTTATGTCATTTTACATGATGCCTCTTTCCTGGAAAGCTTTTTGTCCTGAGTCTTCTGGAATACTTGTTGCTCAAAATGAAAGCAGTGGAAACTTGGGTTACGAATTCAGTCTGCTCCATAACATAGCTTGTATCTTGAAACATTTCTATCTCAAAATGAATTTGCCCATTTAGAATAATGGAAATCCAATTAATCCATTCCACACCTGTAGCTAGCTTGCAATTCAAGATCTTGCTTGCAAGTCAAAGCAAATTATCCACTGAGCAACAGCTCTTCTCTTGAATTGTTTATAACCCGAGGTTCCTCTGCATCCAGCACATTCTTGCTCTCTCCCCTCTTGGAATTTTGTTTTTGTGCCATAGTTACTATGAGTTCCATGTATTTAATTAGTTATAATTTACTAATTTACTTTGTTAATTTGGCCTTTGAATGTTTAAACTTGGTATGTGGGGTGGGTGTACCTACTTCTTCATAATATGTTTACAATAATAGCCATTTCCAGTGATACCACTTATGTATTGGTGCATCTGCTGTTGTTTTCACCCATGGAGGACAACCTTGGAAGGTGTTGGCAGTGTTAACCTGCCACTCAGATATGCCAAAGTTAGGAGACAGGATGAGCTGCTTTGTTTTCCGTGTTTAGCTCCTCATAACTGTCAATGAATAGATTTACTGTGATTGCCATTGATATTCTCTAAAACCTTTCAGTATTTGGGCTTTGGCATTGGAGGACAGTCAGCTGGCCGGCGAGCAGCATCACAAGCAGACGTGGCCCATCAGACAGCTTGGACGGATGCAGAGGAGGATAACCACGAGAAAGATGCACTGCTGTCCCAAGTAGAAGCTCGAGACCTGATTGAATTTGGCATGATTCCAGTAAGTGGCAATGACACCAACAACTTTATTTGGTCTAGCAGAGACTAAAACATGAGAATACATATTTTCAAGATTTTTGTTTTATTTTGATTAATGTTTTAATTTTAGTTTGATATGGATAAGAAAACAAATATTCAAATGTCCAAATCTAGGGCTTCTTGTCCATGGGCTTAGTGTAATGATCAAATCATTACATGCAGAAAATATTCAGCAGTGGTCTGTGATAAGTCATTAACATCATGATTACGGATCAAGAATGTGGTTTGACATTTATTTAGATTAGATTGATTATTGGTAGAATATCAGCAAAATTATAAGAAGAGTATTTGTTGCTTACTAAGGTTTGTTTTCAGGAATTTGTTGGACGGTTTCCTGTGTTGGTGCCTTTCCACTCCCTGACTAGAGCTATGCTTGTTAGGATTCTCACAGAACCTAAGAATGCCCTCATCCCACAGTTCCAGATGCTCTTCGGTATGGACAAGGTATGTTGACGGATTGTATATGTAAGCATGTAAATGGAGTGGCTTTGGCTAGCAGTGCTTTTGTCTGGTTGTCACCATCATCATCATCATCATCATCATCATCATCATCATCATCATCATCATCATCATCATCATCATCATAAATTTTTTATTGACACATTTTGCTCTTGTGATTTCATATTTATAAGACAGAGGTTAAAGAAGGGGAATCAAAAGTAGTTGATGCTTTTTAAGGTCTTGAATTTGTACTTACACCAAGGTTGGATGACTTTAGATCACATGGATTTTTTTCACCGGGCATGTTCTTAATTTTGATGACTTCCAGTACTTTATTATATGAAGTGGATTTTAAAACTTAATTTTGGGTTTAGCACTGTTGGTTATGATTGATATGTTTGTTAGGGAAAGCAAGATTAATGATAATGCTTCTTTCTGTTAACTTCACATTTTATCTCACAGGTTGAGCTATCCTTTACTCCAGAGGCCATGGATGCCATTTCCCAGCAGGCCATGGACAGAAAGACTGGAGCCAGGGGTCTGCGCTCTATCATGGTAAGCCCTCCTGTTGCAAGTTTCATGTGAAAACTTTTGTTTGATTATGTAACAAATGCAAAAACAGGAATCAAGGTACATATTTAGGTTGGATTTTATATATATATATATATTTTATATATACGAGGTCCATTCAAAAAGTATCCGACCTTGGTCCATAAAAGGAAAAATAATTTACCATTCAGCAATTCATTTCTGTGGGAGTTAACGGCACCCTTACTGCGCATGCGTGGAAATTATAAAAGCTTTAGTGCATGCCAGTTCCCACCTGTTAAGGCTAGAGTTCAGACATCCAGCACGCACCCATCGGAATATTATCGTCCTTACGCAACATGTCGGAGCGCATCGAGCAGCGCTACTACATCAAGTTCAGCCACAAGCTTGGTGATACGCAAGTGCAAACTATCCAGAAGATTCAGCAAGCCTTTGGCGATGAAGCCATGAGAATAACACAGATAAAGGAGTGGTATAACCGCTTCAAGCAGGGACAAACTTCAGTTGAGAGCAAGCCATGGTCTGGCAGGCCATCCACCAGCAGAAATGAAGAATTCATTGCGATTGTTCGTCGAATAGTGGAGGACTACTGTCGTATAACCATCAACGAGATTGTCAGAGAAGTAGGAATAAGCACAGGATCAGTTCATACAATTTTAACCGAAGATTTGGCCATGCGACGAGTGTCTGCAAAATTTGTTCCAAAGTTGCTGGTGGAACAGCAGAAACAACTCCGCCTTGAAATTGCACAAGACCTGCTTGACTGTGCTAACAGTGATTCTGACTTCATGAAGACCATCATCACTGGTGATGAGACATGGGTGTATGGATACGACCCGCAAACAAGATTTCAGTCATCACATGTCACGACATGTTGCGGAAGGATGATAATCCGACGGGTGCGTGCTGGATGTCTGCATTCTAGCCTTAACAGGCGGGAACTGGCGTGCACTAGAGCTTTTATAATTTCCACGCATGCGCAGTAAGGGTGCCGTCAACTCCCACAGAAATGAATTGCTGAATGGTAAATTATTTTTTCTTTTATGGACCAAGGTCCGATACTTTTTGAATGGACCTCGTCTGTATATATATATATATATATATATATATATATATATATATATATATATATATACATATAATTTTTTTTCTCAACAGGAGAATTTATTGTTGGACTCAATGTTTGAGATTCCTGGTTCAGACATTGTGAGTGTTCACATCACTGCTGAATCCGTAAGAGGAGAAGCAGCTCCAATTTTTGTACATGGCCAGCCAGTCCCTTCAGAAGAAGACCAGGAGGAAGAGCAGGTTTTGGCACAAGCTAAATGAATCTAGATTTGAAATAGACATTTATTGGTAGGTCCAGGTCATAGGGTTTTTTCTTAGTGACCAGTATATCCCAAATTGAAGTGTGGTGGTCTTGTGAAATTAATTGTGGTTTTTGAGGTAACAGGCAAACTAGTCAGCTCAAAGTTTTCTCATGATTTTCTGTCAGTAAAGCAAGGCAGTGATTTTTTAAAAATTTCACACTAGTTAATCCACACAGTTGTTGTGTACTTTTAAAATGTTTTTAAAGCAAAATGGTGACAAGGTTCATCACAAATTTCAAGAATTTGTGTCTTATTTTTTAAAGAATTACAAAGTTAGGATGATCTAAGACTGTCTTTGAATATAATTTATTTTGAATTTCAGCTTTATAATGCTGATAGCTTATTTTGCTTTCTGCATCAGAAATACTAGAAATTAATATCTAAACATAATTGACTTGTATATAGGTCTAGATCATGAGGTTACATTCCTTATGTTGACCTAGATTATCAACTCAAGGGAGATATTATGAGTTAGTGGAGAATTTTAATGGAAAGAAATCCTAATTTTTTTAAGCACCTCTAACATCTGTTCTGGGTGGTGGTGAAATCCTCAGCATCCTACTTATGAAGAGTTTTGATGTGGGGAACTGTGGTATGAAAAATTCTGGCCTTAGTTCTGGAGCATTAAGTTGTTTGAGCCCTATCAGCCATCAACCACTGGCATTTGCTAATACATATAAGCAAGACATGGATCACAGTTGTCCCGGTAGGTGCTCAACTGTGATTTTATGAGATGGTCAGCTTCTACCCCAGCACAACTTGATTATGGCAATCTCCACTGGGGGAAGTTTTAAGGAATGAGTGTGAGATATTGGAGGAAAAACACCTAACTCCAAAAACGAGTCACTGGTCTGTTTTGTCATATTACTTGCAGTGATTATTTTTACATGTTCTTTACTTTCTGTCTGGTTTCAAGCAAGGTGACATTTAGATTTATGTACCTGGACACTGAATTTAACCTGTTCTAAGGAAAATTGTATTTGCACATTAACCATAATGTTTATAAACTTAATTGTATTATTCAGTTGTTTTTTTAATTTATACAAAGTGAGCTTTTTATGCGAATTTATGTGCTAAAGGAGACCACCTAATGGAGACCTTGTATCTGAAAGCCCACCCATTTGGGAACCATTACCCCCAAGTGGATACCCAATCTCTGCTCAGACTGTAGCCAGGATTTGAACCCATGTGCTCTGGGATCCCAAGGCCCCCAAAGTGCACACAGTTGCCCTGTATCATGGCACCTCCAAATCTTCTGGTACAAAGTATTAAGTTTATTATGCTTGCGTATTACTAACAGGATATGTTTGTGTATCATCTTATCATTATCTTTTAAATTCATCTTGCCCATTTTCCATACTTTACTTATTAAAGTCATTGCATCAAACTTGGTATTGGAAATCTAATACACAAGAAATGTTTTAAAATTCTTTATAGATTATAGCATGTAGAAAACAAGTGGATGGGGAAATTCTCTTGTTGAATCTGTGGCATTATATTGAGGATGATGTGGCATGGCCTTGTGCAGAGCCAGACATCATGGTGGTAATGCATGCAGAAAACACAGTGATCAAAGACATGTCTGAAGATTTTGTATTATATATTTTTCTATATTGAGCATAGGTATTTCTT
This sequence comes from Callinectes sapidus, assembly GCA_020233015.1. Classification (NCBI taxonomy): domain Eukaryota; kingdom Metazoa; phylum Arthropoda; class Malacostraca; order Decapoda; family Portunidae; genus Callinectes; species Callinectes sapidus. The sequence goes on from CM035181.1 coordinate 10,820,863, forward strand.
TTAATGTTCTATGCACAGTCCCATGTCATGCTTTGATTTTAGTGTATTGTGGAACTGATTGTTACCTCATTTGATAATGATTGCTCCTCAGCTTTAGGATTTCATGCCATTACTTCCTGCATTGAACCACTTTGCAGTAAATGTTTGTCACAATGAAAATATTTACATAATCTTGCAGTAGTTCCCAGATAGATCTATTCATACCATCATCACACTGCAAGGACTGAAAGCCAATGTGTTATATACACTTCTCACTTTCCTAGTCAAAGTTGGAATTTAGACTACTTTGTGTATAACATTGTCATCTGTAGTTAATTTCATTTGACAAGTATACATTTCTTTAGAACATTTCCATTGTTGTGGAGCCATTATTAAGTCAATCAGTTATCATGCAAAAGGCCGGTCTGTCTGGGTGTGCTAAAGGTTGTAAATGTCATTGCTCTGCTGCAGTGCAAACACTTGTTTTCAACTCAACAGATAGATGATACACAATAAAATATACATCATGTGGTGAAACCATGGTGATATTCTAGTGACCTGTGAATTGAAATTGACTTTCTTCTACAAATTTGCATATCCATTGCTGCCTCAATGCATCTCCCTTTATTTGATATGGTTTGTAATATTAAATTTATTATTCAATGAAAGTGCAATACAAAACATTATTGTAGAAATTTGGCAAGATATACAGGAATACTTTTACGGGAATAGTTTTTCTTCTTTTATCAACTTTACCTTTGCATTATGAATCTAAATAATTATGACCTAATCTGCAGTGCCACATCAGATTTATCACTGACTCTTGTATTTCAGGAGGTGATGTTGATGCAAAAGTCATGCTTTATATACTAGATACCTTAATGTCTGGTATTCCATCATCCATTGCATTTGAATATGCATATGATAATTGAAATTTTGCTGTTGCTTTTTTCCTGTTTTTCACTGATATGGAAACTACAATTACTGATGAAGAAATCTTTTATAATTTATGTTATGTTTCATATATTTTTGTTTAAGTATATATATTGGCATGAAATACCCATGTGAAGAGGAGTTCATATGATACAATACGTTAGCTATAGCTTTTGTTTAAATACTAACTACATTTCAGTTCATGAAGAATAGAACACAGCTGTCAATAGTATATGGTGTGAAATTGAGTTATCTGAGAAGGACATGTGGACCATTAAGATGGGAGGGTGAAAGCAATGAAAGTGTTTTAGCAGAATGGATCAAGAGACCCACTAAGATAGTATAGGTGGAAGGTAAAGAAGTACATCTGTGTATGCTGTGATTTTTTAATAGTCAAGAACACTTTTGGAGTAGCCAAGGCCATAGAGAAGTGGATAGATCAATAAATAGATGGACAAGAAAAAACATAATGAAGATGACCATACTATAGTATAAGTTGAATACAAGGAATGGATTCAACAACATGTCTATTTCCTTCCCAAGAAGTTTAGAAAAAAATTGTGGTCTTGTAATTATGAATCTGATAGAGAAACATCTGTCAACTTTTCAGTAGTTTTTATCTATGACAGATTTATGGTCTGTATCATTCAGGTAGTAATCAACTTATGACCCTTCTCACTTATATCTTCCTCACTGCCTGTTCACTTCCTTAATCTCACTGACCACAATCCTCTCTATACCTCTCGGTAATTTTTCCTCACTGATCATCTGACTCTGAGATATCTAAAGACGAAGAACATTACTAATGATCAACCTGCCATGAACTTATGCAAATACAATTAAAATCTGAGACATGATTCCAACATTACTACTTTGGTATTGTCAACATCTGACTGTTGACTCATGACTTATCAGTCAAAATGTAAACTGGTCATAAGTTGACAATTGTTTGTACATCAGTCAAGAAGCCCAAAATGGATTTCAGGGAACTGATATTGCTCTGAAAATTACTGGGTTATAAGGGAGTAGAAATTAGAAAACATCCAGATTTCACTGAATATCATGACATGCCCACTAATGGACTCTCAAAACTGTGAACCTATTAAAATCAAGCATGCATTCCTCGAGAGAATCTGGTAAATATTTCCAGATGGTAATACAGGCAAAATGATAATTTCAAAGTAGGAACAGACAAGTAAAAATTATTGAATGAACAATCATTCCCTTTGAAATAAGAGCTTGCTATTTTCGGTGGTGGTTGCACTGACTCTATTACAGTCTGTCTTGTTGCTCAGAAAAGATCTAATAGGTGGTTGCTCATTTTATAGCAACATGAAATTCTTTGTTCCTTTCAAATCCTGTGAATTGGTCTCTTTTTACTATGAGTATAAAATTTTCTTTAACACCTAAAGTGGAAATATTTAATTTATTTTCTCAATGAATATAAAAAAATAAAGAATTTTAGAAATACCTTATACAGCAGATGGTTTACCCCTTCAGTACTATGACATTTTCACATTTATTCTGTTAATTATTTGACAATTTTATACAGCCTCAGAAACTTACACTATATGAAGGTTAAAATAGTAGACTCTGGCCATTAATCTTCTGACCTCCATAGACCATATGGCAAAAGTGCACCCAGTACTGAAGGGGTTAAAATAAGAGTGGAATTCTAAATTTTTAGAAATATGAAATTAGTGTCAATCATGTTTATCGTGTTGTTCATATTATCGAGATGAAATGGGTGTGTGATCAGATGGAAGTAGAGAAAAGACATTGCTCCTTTGATACCAAGCAATAAGTATGTTTCCATAGAGCACTTAGCCTGCTCTTACTAGAATACTGAATATATCCTAGTATAGCATATACAAATGAATTATTTTCTTCCTTATACACTTCATCTCATACCTTATGATATAATCTTATTTAGAAACTTCTGTTAGTCATCTTCACCTATCTTTATACAGATGGAATAAAAGCTACTAAAAATTTTATTAAAGCATATGAGTAGCCCCATGTCAGATCTGCCATGTTTACTAAATAAAACATTTGCTGAAAGTTATACTCAGTCAGTATAAATATTAATGTCTGATCATGTTAGAGAGTCAGTTCATCTCTGTGATCTGGGTAACTAATTGGTGATTCCAACCGTAATATAGGTCGTATAATCTTTTTCAGTTGCTAAATATTTTGTTAACTGCTTAAAACAATAAGATAAAATTGTCTAAATACTTGGAAACTGTTTTGAGTGCTTCAAATAATACTGAACAGAATAAGTGCTTGAATGAGATATTTCTTTCATTTTTTCCATAATTATCATGTTAAGAATATCATGTAAATGTAAACAAACATTTTTACCCTTAATTACATTCTTTTCAATTTGAAATTATTTTTACAAAGGGAGTACATAGTGGAGTGTGCAGCCAGGCTGTTCCAATTACTAGAAGTAGACCTTATTGTAAGTTATCCACATACTTATGACACATTGATAGTTACTGAGCATGCCAAGGGCTTAAACTCAAACCCACTATGGATGACACACAGCATGCAAAGGTCAACTAAGGATATACATATTGGTTTCCTAATTATCCACTTCTCAACCTCTCAAGTATCCAAATAAATATAAATCCTTGAAAATTACAAGTGTAATGTCTTTACCTGAAACCACAAAATGCAATTGGAATAGCCCACTTCACTAAATTTGTAATCAAATGTGTACAACATATTGCAGTATCAATATTCTACTTAACTTATTTTTTTTATTTATACAATCTGGGCTTTTTATGGGAGCTTATGTGCTAAAGGAGCTCACCTAATGGAGACCTATCTGAAAGCTCACCCATTTGGGGACTGTTACCCCAAGTGGATGCCCAATCTCCACTCCGACCGTAGCCAGGATTTGAACCTCTCTGTTCAGGGATCCCAAGGCCCCAGAGCGCAAGCGATTCCACTGTACCACGGCGGCCCTTAAAACTTCCTTTCTTTCTCTGATGGCTATTTTATAGCTGGGAAAGTGAATGTATATAAACAGTACATACTCTCCACATTAGGTACATGTGTTATATAGCGAGTTTGACTTGCAACTTGAGTATTGTGTCTTAACTGTTCAGTTCTTGGATAACAGTATTGGTGTTTATTTGAATTTTGTAATAAAGTTGCTTAGTTTTCTCAACTGCAACTTTACTTTTTAATCCTTAATTTTGGTCTTCCCACCCAAATATCAGACTTTGTTAGACTCAAATGAATATAACAATGAAACTGCCATGCAAGGGTAATTGTTTTCCCAAAATGCAGCTACAATAAAATAATTCTTATGAGCATATGAATAAGTACAATAACTAACCTGTAAACCTGTAACCTTCTTTTCTTTCTTGATTTCCAATCTGGCAGTATAACTGAAGACTTAATTAGATGTTAATTATGTAGAAGTGACTGGCAGTAAGTATAACCTATTTATGTAAGAAAAGTCTGAGGAAAAAAAAAAGGAGGATATTCTTGATATAGTGTATTTAAAGTTACCATAACTTCATTTACAAATTTACAGACTCACACACCAAAGCCTTGCTTTCTGCTGCATCCTCCCATTGGTTCCATGACTAATTTTCATGCACAATTTAACATGCTGCTGTTCCTTAGAAGGCCTGGTTGTCATTGCTTGTAGGGCAAGATGAAGATCTTGTTCTTACCAGTGGTACTTGTGATTCCTGTGGTGCACTGCCAAAGAAAAAAACAATAATATCTCAGAAAATCTAAGTTACATGTGTGTGCTATACTATAATAATGATTTACCTCTTACAGTGCAAAGGATGTTAGTGCTCAGCCACTGGCTGTCAATGGCACATTACCATACAACTTTGCAAAAGTTATTTTGTCATGCCATAATCAAAGACCTGGGGGAAATGGATGTGATATGTGTGGGAAGTTCAATATTTAATTGATTAGGAATAATTGGTTTTAGTCATGAATAGTAAGAAGAATATTTTTACAAATAAAATGCTTGCTTAGCTTCCTGTATTTTGGCAATGGTGAACTGAAGTGATTTAGCACAAGGCACAAGAACTGAAAATCTGTTGATTATCTTAATATATGGTTAAATTCATGCTCACCCATTTTGCCATAATTCATACTGTAGAAGACGACCATACAGCCCACCATAAGCTGTGCGAAAGGTGCGAAGCCAGTCTTCTTGGGGAGCATGTACTGAAATTACGAATACAACTTCACATGATGTAAACATTCTGGTTTACAGCATCTGTTGCAAGATTCTAATAATATGATGTACAAATATAAAATAACAGAGAAACAAGATGAAACCTATTAAATATAACAGTCTGAAGCATCAGATAATTATGTGGTGTTTGTGTGTGCAAAATAAGGATGCATGGAAAGTCAATGTTGACAAAGTAAGACTGAAAAGTGAACACTGATACAAACTTCTAAAGAATATGTAATAAATGGAGGGCATCAATAATATTCATAAATTTACTGCCTAAGAAATTATTCTACTCCTTTGAAAACAAGCGCTACAGCATTCCCTCCAGCAACACTGGTCATGTGCCAACCTTGTGATTCCACCTCCAAAAGGCCCGGGAGAAAGCACTTGGAATGCCTGACATGCTACGACGGCCCAGCCATGATCCAAGTTCGCCAAGCTTCACCTGTCCAAAGGGAATGTCAGCTGTGGGTAAAGAAACAAGCAACACAATCATTAGTGTATGTATGCCTCATGGAATTTCAATGGCAATGTAACTTGTACTACTTGGTAGGTTCTCTCAAATGTAATTTGTACCTGTTTAACCTTGTTTGTTAATAGTCATGCTAAAATAATCCCTGCCCTATCTTCCATGATGATATCATCTAAAACACGTAGGTAAGGGTGTAATTATAAATAAAAGCAACAATATTATGAATAGTACTGATTTTTCACTAAAACTTGTACGGGGCTACTAAATAATTGATGAAACTATTACCTACAAGCTAACCTAATTGAATCTAGTCATTCTAACTTTTGAATGTAAATAAAGTAAATATTTCATTACAGAGGTCTGAGAAGTGAAGTTCTTCTCATCACGTTAAACATATTATATATATATATATATATATATATATATATATATATATATATATATATATATAGGTATATATATATATATATATATGGTTATATTATAATCTTCCAAAATCTAAGAATTCTTCCCCCAACTTAGGCTTCAATATGGCATTTTACATAATTTAACCTAACATCTAACTTAAATGTAACCTGCAAAGTTATTTGACCTAATTGAGGATGATAAGACTTAATTGTGTGAAGCTTAGATTAGCGGATAGGTTAGATTGGAACTTGGAATATGAAGCACGGAAGGGATTTATCTTTTGACAATAGTGATTTATTTTCCAACATGGCGTGAAGAGTTTAATTTCCAACAGGTACCGCTTGAGGGCTGATGCAAGCTTAGGAGATAGCCTGAATCACCTGTAGCATCATGAAGGTTAGTGACATTTTCCTGCTACTTTATACTATTGTATGATATGTGCACTGCATTTTGTGAAGGTGTGGAAGGAAATAATAGAGAAATAAAGATGGTTGCATATTAAGTAATAAGGAATGTATCAATGGTGATGTTTTGATGATTAGAACATGAAATACACAATCTTGACCATCACGAAAATTCTTAGATTTCATTAAAAAAAAATCTAATTCTACAAAAAAGAAAGAAAAAAAAAGATAGTTTCAGGAAAATGTTTTAATGCAGACATTTCCATGTTCTATGCATATATAACCAATGAGGCATTCTAACTAAAACCTCATCTATACCAATAACCTAACTTATCTAACTTCAAGGATTTTAAAGTTCTGTAAAAAATAATTCATTAGCATTAATACTAAACAAGAAATTACACACACGTTAACACATAAAAACACTGCACTGTAGATAATATAACCCACTAAGCATAGTACTCCTCAATACAAGTCTTCCATACCATGGCAGTGAATAGAATCGATTCAACCAAGTTCTATAGGAATGAGGAAGTCAATATTGCAACGAAAAAAATATCTTCTTAGTTAATTTCAAACAACTTTGTGCACAGTACCAACAACTTTGTTGTGGAAGACTTGCCACCCAATGGCAGAGGTGGTCTGCTTACATCCATAAGGGAAAAAAATAAGAAAAAACAACATGACCACAAACTAAATAATGGACAGCAATGACCTGCATGAGGAGTGTGTGAATGATACTGTAAATAGAGAGTTGTCTGATATTTGTTGTGCTTCCCAGTGCCTGCTCGGTCAGTCAGCTGATCGGCCAAGCAGACGAAAAAATACTTTCGTTAGTTAACACACAATTACTGGAAGTGGTGCATCCAGTTGCGTGTCAGCCCATTGTACTCACCCTTGCCATAAAACCTAGCAGGGTCATAGGGCCCGTGAATCTTAGCGTTATACTCGGGAGGGTATTCACCAAAGCCCATCTTGCCGGTGGAACAACTGCTGGACACGGGAACGGGAACGAACCAAGATCCCTCCGCGACCTTATAACGCCTTCCAACACCTTCCCTCATTATCACTGCAATACCTACAGAAGACTTATCTACTCAAACTATATGTAGTAAAGAGTGCAGCAGTATGTGTCACAGGTGTTCTTCTGACGTTTACCTTACATTCTTCATATACATAATTAGGAACTACTTTGTGCTTCCAAGACATTAGTATGAAAAATGTAAGTAGCAAAATATTTGTTTATATCTTTGTCTGCAAGAATTTATCAGGTCATTTACTGAAATATGATCTCATTATATCGAAATTACCTCATATTTTCAAAATAAGTTCATAATAATTTGTTGAACAGAATGAATAGGCCTGAACACTGCTAAATAAGCTCTTTATAAAAAAATAGTGTCCCGTTGGTTCGTAGTAAAATATCCTTTCTAAGCAATTCTGTGTCTAGCTAGAAGGCTTTTACTTGTATATAATGGCCCCAAATAAATCTTCTGTTTCTCATGAAAAATTCAGACTCAAGCGAATAAGTTTGAAAGTTTTTCACGTGTCGTTCTATTTTTTTCCAGTACCATATATAACTCACCCTAATTAACATAACACGCACAATCTAACACATATAAAATATCTGGTGATTACAAGCCATGAGAGCTACATATCCATGTACATAATTTATTTACATTCCACAATAGTCACTATATATTGAATGGTAAGTATATTTTCATATTAAAGGTAACGGATGAATTTATCTAAATTTAACATTGGAAAATCATGATAAAATTTCCACATATGTAGTACCTGGTTATAGCCATGGTGTCAGTTGAGTCCAAACCAAATAAAAAAGTTCAAAGGGCGCGCCTGGTCCGTTCCTTGTTCCTCCCGGACAAAATCGCATCAGGGGGAGCACTGGTGGCCGCTTTGTTTTTCGCGGAATATCCTAAAATGAGCAAAATTGCCCTTGATTTCCCCCAGATTTGCTGAGAGAGGTGACGGCGTTGTAAAGGTAAGTTACTGGGCCACGCTGGCAGCTCGGTGCATGCTTAGAAGTGGAATAATGAGAGAAATTTGAAGTTGTACTGAGGGGCTGGGGGTTGCGGGGTCCTGGGCGCCCATTTGGGAGGGTCGAGGTGGGGGTTTTTGTTTTGCCGCGGGAGAACCAGAGGCCCCGTGGCTCCTGCCCGCCCCTCACACCCCCTACCCTAGTCCCTCGCCATGCTCACCTCCCTACACCCAACCGTAGCTGAGAAATAGAGTGGAGGGCGGAGGACGAGGCGGTGCGCGGGTGATAGTCGTAGTTACGCAGCAACTAGAGGGGGACATGGCGACCCGGGCCCCGCCGTAGTCACTTCCCGTTAAATCCCCCCCACATGTTACCTCCGTCGCGCTCCCGCCGCTCAGTTTGACCCACACAAGACACCCTGCCTCCCCCGAACGCACACACACTCCCTCACTACCGGGACTGGGGCTCAGTGCACGCCGCTGGGACTCCCTCACCACCTTCCTCTGTCATCAGTTTGAACTCTACACAGGCATCGTGGAAGTAATCGTTCGCTGGCGTGGTTTTCCACCTAATTTTCCACACTCATAATCGCGATATGCAAGTTTTATAAGGTTTCTTTGAGCGCAATAATTTTGTTCCTAGTACATGGTCATAGTACAAATTGTGTAGATTTTTTTTAGTTTTTGCCCCAGTGTAAGCTAAATTGAACTTGCTAATACTAAAAGAAATAACAAACTGTTTGGAAGCAACTGAGGGAAGTGAGTGCCCTTTGAGTCTGCGGCCACGTTCAAACTTGCAAAAGTCTGTTGCGTTGAGGACAAGTGCGGGAGCAGGTGTGAGTTAATATTGCAAGTGCAGTGTGTGGAGGGTGAACGACTAGCCCTACCCTCATCAGCCGGACAGCCAGCGGGGCAGATGGTAGTGGATCAGAGTGACGGCAGCCGTACCTCAGGCAAAGGTAGATCTTGTCTAAAACATTCTTCCCTCAGGTACCGACTGGATTCGTATTCTGACTGGAGAAGAGCTTGAAGTGCAATTTCTAGCGTGAAGTCAAGTGGCTCTAGGGTGTGTGTGTGTGTGTGTGTGTGCTTGAATGTGTGTGCCTGTTTCTGGTTGGTTAGGTTTATTATTTTCAAAATTTTCCTGTCTAGTTGTAATTCCACAAAGTGCCTCCGTGTGAGACATGTGCTCAGGTGTATTTACAACTACCGGCAGTCGTCAATCTGTTAGATGATCTAATGTGTTTGCGATTTGGTCTTACTTAATTTTAGAATTTTGTTAGGGTTGCTCTACAGTTAGGAGCTGACTTGTGGTCAGATGTGGATGCCCATTTTTTTTTTTACTTAATTATTAGCATCAATCTTTTGGAAGTTACATCTTACTCTCTGTTTGTTATATAGAGGAGGAGATGTAGCTTCAGTCACAGTCCACAATTATCCTTACTCCCTGTAATTCTAGTTCAGGTCCCCTCAGTACTACAGAATTGCTCATTATTACTTGTTTGTATGGAATCACCGTACATTATATCCTTCATATAGGACCACTGAAATATAATCTTCACCCAAGAGTATGGGCTCCTCCTTGTCTTAATCACGACTAAGTATATTGAGTAGAGGAAATAAACGTCACTGTGAATCTTGTCCTGTCCATTTCCAGCCTTCAAAAGTCATAGCAATGTTATAAGAATTATTTCTGTCAGTTATTGTGCTGTCAAGGCACTTGATAATTTGAATGCTGTGGAGGTTCATTAAGTTTTACTGCTCAAGAAAGATGCACACAGAATCAGAGTTTGTTTAAGATCAACTTTTACATATGGAGTAATGGGATCTTATATTTAATTTAAAACTGCCATGTTAAAGTTTTCTTGGATAGCCCAGCTATATTCAAGAATAGAATCATGGACAAAGGATGATGAGGGATTGCACTAACTGTGAGGGGAAATTGAAATTTGGGTTAGTTTGATTGTATCTTTCACTAGGAATTAATGACACTGCATTGGTTTGCTTCTTTATAAGAATTTAATTCTTTTAGAAGCTAAACCATTCATTGTTCCCTATTTCATGATGGCTCATGTTTAGACCTCTGCCTGAGACAGTTGTAATAGATTGTGATTTTTTAATAATAGTAAGAGGGCATGTATTACTTCCGTAACTCAATAATAAAAAATTGTTATAAAATCTTAGTGAGTGATGTATTGGCCATATCTAGGAGGTACCAGATAATATTTTTAGTATAAGGTAACATTCTGGAGAATTTGCTCTACCTTCCTTGTTATGATACCTATGTGCATTTATAGATTTATTGTTGCTAAGTGTGACAACTGATATGGATAGGTGCAGCCTTAGGAGCAGTTACTGAAGTCCTCCCTTTCACAACCTCTCATAGTGGGTGATAAGAGTTACTTAGGGGAACAGCAACAGGAATTAGAAAACTTGGTAAATATTAACTTCATTATCAGAAAGAGCCCTCACTCAAGTAATTTAGTAGCTAGGATATTTATTTTATTTATATATTTATTTCTTTATTTATTATTATTTTCTTCACTGCACCATTCAAGCTGTGCTAATGAGACATGGCATAATGCTCCAGAAACTTTTCACGCTTCCACAGCCAGATCCCCTGTGTGATGAATGTGTCAGCTGGCCCTCCCCTGTCTTTTTTTATTTTGTTTTTTATTTGGTCTTTACATCTTTTATTTATTTTAATGAAAGGCTTTTGGTGTGGCTACTTGTACTACCTCTTAAGTGTTAATTTTGTGTTCATGCACATCCATTCCTGCTGGATCCCGCCTTGGTGGTGGTGGTGGCCTGTGTTTCTTTCTGCTGGGTCCACTCTTACCCACTTTCCAACCCCAACATGGCCCCCATCACTGGCGAGTGGCATCCACACATCCCATGGCCCAGTGTTAGTCCTGCCAGGCACTTGTTACGGTGTTCACGTCCAGTCCCCCCGTCCTGTTAGAACACTTTTATTTCTTATTTGCCTGTATGTTTGCTTATAAGGTCTGATGTCGTGTATTCCTGTGTTTCTTTTCTTTTTTATTTTGAGTTTTGTTTAGTTATCATCTCATACTGATAGAAAATACAGATATTAGCTTAGAAGTGCTGGTGTGAGTAGCTGCAGGAGGACCAGCTAATTTTATGTTAGCACTAAAGACCCTCCCTGTGTTACCCTTGTGAGCTGAGTTCCTTCTCAGTGGCTGGAAGTTCCCCCCTGTATGAGGAAAAGACAGTCAGGACTCAGACATAATTATCACCCACTTCTAACCAATGAAAGTGGAGGTTTGGTGATAGATATTGTCTGTGATCAGTCTATGAAATTGATGACCATAGAGGCAAAACCTCAAAAATCCAAAATTGCATTATTACTTTTTTACTTCAACAGAACTACCAGCCACCAATTGGCCTATAGCAAACCCCTTTATGGATTCGTCGGTGAAACATTCCCTCGACCACTATCAAAAGTCGTTCCAAGGTGTGTGTCCTGAGAGGGATTTGTTCTCCTGCTGTAGCTAGTGGAAGGGTGGGCGCTGGCTCCTCTCCCAAGGCCTCTGAGCATAACACACACTCGTAGAAGCTCTCTCCTTGTCTAACGATCATAGCTGGATGATACACATTAACCTCCTCGATTAACTCACCACCATATCTGTCCGAGCCTGTCAGTTTCCCCAGCCTTGGAGAATGATGATGCCTGATAATCTAGGAGAGTGTGCAAAATGATAACTGATCCATCACCACCACCCACATTCCTACATCAAATACATTGTTCTACCCTCACCTTGAGAATTAATAGATTACTACGTTTATTTCATTCATAGTTTTATTTGTTGATTTGATCATTCATTCATTCATTCATTCATTCATTCATTCATCCATCCATCCATTCCCTCCTTCTTTCCCTTCTTCATTCATTTATTGATTGATTCATTTCTTGGATTTATTTATTCATATATTTTGCTTTCTACTTTTCACAACCTCATGATTGTCAGCATCTTGATAAAGAAAATAACCCCCAGTAAGCTAGTATATTAGAGTTGAGGTCTAAAGCTTAACATTTTTATTTTATAAGTTGCATGGGATCACTCCTTGGCTTGGGCTTATCTCTCTTCCACACTCCTCTTCCAGCCTTTGTCTTTGGATGTGACTACAATGTTGCAGCTGAAGCATTTTTGTTCAGCAGCCCTTGCAGAATGTTTTATCATCAACCCATACTTTTATTATTATTTTTTCATTAATAAAGTTTCATTGAGTTGTTTTAATTCCCTTTGTTGTGTGCTTGTGTGTGTATGTTGTGTGAGTGTGCAAGCTCCAGCTCAGCAAGGCATAAGTAATGATGATGCACATTACTTGCACTGAACAAGTCTGGGCAAGTAAGGGAAGACCACCTCAATTTTCTCGTGATGTGGCTCCACCACATGTCTTGCACTCATTGCCGCATTTTAACTGAGAAACAGAAATTGAGAGCCATTTTTTTTCTGAGAAGCTTGCAAAGATTCAAAAGAAAGCTTTTGACATAAAGTTGGTATGATGAGTTGATTATTGGTGCGGTGACTCACAGTGACAGCCAGGCCAGTATTGATTGCCCCCACCCCCTGCCAGGCTACAGTCACTACTCACTACACCTCCATGTAGAAATGATTCGCACTTGAAGCGGGCGGGGGTGCGAGGTGCCCCTGGTGAGACCGACAGCTTAAGTGATTTGTACCGTGGAAACTATTGATAAAGGGTCCCCGTTTTTTTCTTAAGTTTGTGCAACTGGGTGACCCATGGTAATTATTCACTTTCCCTCCCTCCTCCCCCTTTTCTGTCTTTCTCCCTCACCTTTTATCTCTTTCCCCATCCCTCCTTCCTGTCCGACACCTCATCCCCTCCCCCCCCCCACCTTTTTGAGCATTCTCCCATCTCATTTCTTCTCACTCCCCCTTGTCATCATTCACCCTCACCCCTGCCAACCTTGCATTTCTGGCCCCACCTCTCTGTGCTTCTCCCTCCCTCATCCCCTTCTTTCACAGCCCTCCTCCTTCTCTCCTTCCCTTCCTCTCTTTTCTTATAATTGTTTCCAGGCTTTCCTCCAGCCCCTTGCTATTTTTCACTCCTGGCAGAGCACCCCTCCAAATCCTTCTCTCTCACTCAGGTATCCTCCTCCTCCTGTGTTTCTCTCTCTCTCTCTCTCTCTCTCTCTCTCTCTCTCTCTCTCTCTCTCTCTCTCTCTCTCTCTCTCTCAGTATTTCACCCTAGACTTCCTTACTTTGGCTGGTCTGGCATCTAATCTCTCCCTCATTTTTCCTAGGTCCCACTCTCCTACACCCTCCCTTGCTTCTCCTCCCCCTTGATTACTCTCACCCCACCCTTCCCTCTCCCTCTCCCTCCTTTGTCACCCCAGCTCTCCCCTTCCCCTCCCAGATTAATTTATCCCTCTCCCCTCCTAGTTCAGTTTACCCCTCTTCTTCCCTTACCCCCCCATACCACCACCTCCCTCCATCACCCATCCACTTGCCTTGCCTTCCCTCCTTCACCCTCCTGCACACCCTCACCCCTCCCCTCCTACCCAATTATAACTTAACCCTTCTCTACTCTCAGCTATTCAGTCCCCTAACCCTCCTCTCTCCCCCTTTTCCTCATCCTCCTTGCTCCCCTTCTTGCACCCTCCTTCCTTCTCTCTCTCCCCCTCTGTCTCCCTCCCATGGACATACAAACCCTCCCTCCTTGTCTCCCTTGCTCTTTCTCTCTCTCTCTCTCCCATTGGCTCTCTCTCTCTCCTTATATCTTTCCCTTGGTTCTCCTCCTCCTCCTCCTGCTGCTGCTGCTTCTCTTCTCACAGTGCAACCCTCATATCCCCTTCTGTACCCAAAATCTTGTCTGTCCCTCTATCATTCCCGCATTCCCATCTCACTTCCATCCTTTTTACTTCAACGTTGTATCCTCGCTTCTCCTTCCCCCTTTGTATCGCTCCCTTCACCTTCCCTTCTCTGTCCGTCAATGCCGTTCTTCATCTGACCTTATTTCTGTGTTTTTTTTCTTTTTCTTTTTCTTTTTCTTTATTTTCTTTTTTCTTTGGCTCTTTTTTTTTTCTTCTCATCTCATTTTGCTCTTGGAGTTTCTTCCTTTTGTGTTCTTCCTTTTAAAGTTTCCTGTTCATTATTTGCTTGCTTCCCCTTCTCTGTCTTTTTTTTCTTTCCTTTTTTCTTTCTTCTTCCTCTCCTCCCTCACCACCCTTCTTACACACACACTAACCCCATCCTCGTTTTCTTAAATCTCTTCCCCCTCTGTTGCTACTATTTTCTTTCCATTATCCATTTATTCCTGCTCCCTTGCCATGCAGCACTCCTCTCCTTGCCCTTCTTCCTCTCCCTCGCTCTCCCTTAATGCGACTCCAGCCCTCTCCCTTCTTACCGTCCCCTTACCCTATCTCCCTAATGATCTCTTCCTTCCTCGCCTCTCCCTCTCCTCTCCCTGTGTCTCTCCCCTTTCCTCAATATTCTTCCCCTCTCCCTCCTCAAGCTTCCTTCCCCTATCCTCCCCAACTTTTGCCTTCAGTCCCCTCTTGTGTCCCCCTCCTACTCAACCTTCCCCTTCACCTCCCCAACTTTTCTCTTCACTCCCCTCTTTCCTCTCTCAGTCTCCTCTCCCTCCTTCCCCTCACCCTCACCCTCTGCTTTGCTTTTATATTTCAAGTCTGGATGTGAGAGATTATGAAGGTGTCCAGGAACCACCAAGTGCTGCAGGGCTGGCAACACTGCTAGCTGACTGGCTGCCTCACTTCTTGGGGCTGGCTGTGGTGTGTTGTTCCTTCTCTTAAGAGTGTCAGGTATATATGTATGCACTTGACACTTCTTTCGCTCTTTTTTTCCATGTCTCTCTCTCTCTCTCTCTCTCTCTCTCTCTCTCTCTCTCTCTCTCTCTCTCTCTCTCTCTCTCTCTCTCTCTCTCTCTCTCAAACAGATGATGAGAGGAGTCAAAGTATTGTGCATTGTATAGAGATTCTTTTAGCCCTCTCTTGTCTTCTTCCAACCAGATCTTTCTAAAAGTTTCAGTGTAGGAAAGAATTACAGTGTCCAGGAAGTTGTTTCTCCTGGCCCAGTGGGTGGGTAGGTGTGGGGGTCACCGCACCTGGCAGCCGGGCCCTTACACATTTACATGGCCTGCCCCACCCTATCCCACCCCACCCCACTCCATCCCATCCTAGAACAGGTGCTTCCCCAAGACTTGTTCAAGTGCATTTGATGTGTGTTGTCAAATTGATGCCTTAGTGGGCCATCTTGCTGAGAATTGTATCACCTGAATAAATTAATGATTATCTCACTTAACTGTCAAAGATGACTTAATCATTTTGCTCATATCATTGGATAAGTTTGTTGGCCCTTGTGTTTTTTCACTTCCATGAATTCCTAGTGGCATGTTGTTAATCTTAAGTGTAGGATACTTGCATGGACTTGTATTTAGTATTGTGCATGTATGAAATTTTAAAATCATCCATATGTGCATGGCTGCTTTTTTTTTGCTTATATACTATTTGCATAAATTCTTTTGTTTTTTATTCCAGACAAGAAGGAAAGAAATTTGTTTCTTCAGTATTATGCTATGCTACTAGCATGGCTTCCATTTTGCTGTGACACTGACCGCTGGGAAAGGCAATGTGATATCGCGTCGATGCTGTTGAAGCTAACGAGGGCGGGAGGGAAACAGAGAGGGTGGGCGACTAGATATGAACTAGGGAGAGGAGGAGGAAAGGACAAGGGAAGGGAGCATCAAACAGAGGGGCAGCTACCTCAGTGCTACACTAACCTAGAGAGACGGCTAGGGATCAGTGGTGGAGGTGAGGTGTTGGTGCAAGCGCTGGCCCCCAGTGCTCCCTAGTGGCATTGTCTGGGTGGGCCTGACACCCTCCCTCTATTGCAGGTGTGTAGGCATAAAGGTGCCAGCCATGGACTTCACAATGAACATGATCGACAATGGTCGGGGCATACCTGCGACCCAGGCAGCTGCGGTGGCTGCCATGGGTGGTCAGGTGACCTACCAGGCTCATGCTGTGAGTGTCACCCCCACAGTGAGCCAACAGCAACAACAACAACAACAACAGCCACCGCCTCCACCACAACAGCAGCAGCCACAACCACAGGGCGGCATGCATGAGGGTGATGGTGGGGCGGGGCTGCCAGGGGAGGGCAAGGTGCAGGAGCTGACCAAGGATGACTCTCAGGGAGCCTTCACGCCCCCGCCCAGGGTGTCATCCGTGGCGTCGCATGAGAGTCGCGTCGAGAAGGGTACTGATACCACAGACTTTGAACCACTCATTAAGGTTGAGATTAGGGGGGGGATACCTGGGATCAACACTGGCGACAAGGACAAGAACAGTATCGTTCAGTTACACTTCAACAGTGTCAACGAGGTGTTGCATTATTTTTCCCAGCGGTCAGTACCACAGCACATTGATGCCTTCAATCTTCTCACCAACCCAGACCTGGTGCGCAATATCAACCCCGACCTGGTGCGCAACCACTTCCTGTACGTGCCCAACCCTCAGGAGGGGGTACGGGTGGCGTCCAACGGTTACAGTTCGGGTGGATCCAACTCTGCCCAAACCCCTCCTGCCCAAGGTGGGTCGGCCACGTCACCAGTGGTGGTGAAGCAGGGTTCCAGCAGCGGGGGCTACAGCAAGCAGGGGGACCGGCGGCGCGAGTCTGGGCAGAGTACTCTGCCACCTCCGGGTACCATCATAGCCAGGCCAGGGGTCGACACTTCAGGGGCATCCTTTGTTTGTTGGATTTGTGGCTTAGACATGCAGAAGTCACTGCAGTTTGAGGAACACATGGTGGACCAGCACAGTGTGGACAAGCCGTATAGGTGCGATGACTGTGGGGTCACCTTCAAGAGGAAGGCTCACCTGGACCGCCACCGCAGAATTCACCTGCCTACACGGCCCTACCAGTGTGCTGTATGTGGCAAGGGGTTCACTCGCAATGAGCACGTGCGACGTCACTCCTTCACCCACTCTGGGGAGAAGCCTTACCACTGCCCCACCTGCAACAAGACATTTTCACGGCGGGAGCATCTGACCAAACATCTTCTGAGCCACACCAAGCCTCCGGGCTCCCACAGCCCGCCACCCGGTGGCCATCCTCACACACCAGGTGAGTATGAGTACATGACATCACCTGCGGACTCACCCAACCCCTCGCAGCCACAGCTGGGGTCAGCCTCCACTGCAGCCATCACCTCTCTTAGCGGAGCTGCCCAGATACCCTCCAGCCTGCTGCATGCAGCTGTACCACAGCTGCTGCCACCCACCCACACCACTATCAAGCACCCGCAGCCCCACCACCGCTTGGCTGCTCACCACACACCAGGTACCACTCCCCTCACTACAACTCACGATGATCCTCACCAGCCATCACCCTCATCACCACCATCTCATCCATCACCTGACCATCACATATTGGCCTAGACTTGAGTCTATGTGATAGCTCAAATAAAATTGTAGTGGTAAAGTATAAGGCATTTATGAGGGAGTAGTGTAGATGACAGCTTCTGTAGCTCTGTAACATCATCTTTCACTCAAGTAATTCTCATGTATTTTAGTCCTTCAGCTAACCACTTCCAGTAATTTTCATGCATTGTAGCCCTTCAACTAATCCAACTAACACATGGAATTGTCACGGCACTTAAGTGTGTGGAGCTCATCTGACCAGGAGAGTGCAGGTATGTCCCCTCAAGACTCTTAGTCATTACACTCAGCCTCCAGATTATAAATTGGGAGAGGTAATGATGACACTGCTAGTTTTATAGCATTGATGACTAAGAGTCTTCATGATGTTTTTTGTTGTCTAGACCAGCAATGCTAAAGGACTGGTTCAATATCATACTGATAAGTTTACTTTTGCCTTTATTTTTTTGATAAAGTATGCATACATTTTTCTGTTCCAAGGAAAAAAGTTGAATATGAATAGTGAAATGTTTCCTTTATCATTGCAAAGAATGTTAAGATCTGTTGTCATAGAAGTGAGACATGTAGAGTGTAGAAGGTAAGGAAGATGTGGTAAACATTTTTAGTGTTTGTACAATATTTATTGATGTACTTATTCTTTTGATATAACATTCTGTCCATTGTTGCTGATGGTGTGAACAGGGAATTATTCTTTTATATGCCCTGGATTGTCCTGCTAGCAGCACTAATTGTGTATTTTATAGGAATATATCCCCTTCTTGAACCCTCCTCATACTTTAACCATTGCCTGTGATGACTTGTCTGGAGTTGTTAATTTAGACTCAAACAATTACTATATATCTTGCTTCCTTAGTACTCCAAGGAGTTCAATATAGATAGTTAGGCTGGCAGAACCCATCTATTTCAAAGTAATGAAATAATGATTACCACTAGATTTTATGAAAAGGTTAGTTGTTTAGCTTTTTTAATTTGTTATATATACACTGTGTGTGTGTGTGTGTGTGTGTGTATATATATATATATATATATATATATATATATATATATATATATATATATATATATATATATATATGTGTGTGTGTGTGTGTGTCTGTGTGTGTGTGTGTGTAGTATGTATATGTGTGTGATTTATTTATTTCATTATTTTTTCTTTTTGAAAATTCTAAGCTCAGTAAATATATCATGTGGCAAGTTTGTTACTATAATAGTGCCAATATCACAGTAAAGTAAATCAGTTACTGTAGTTAGTTGTCACCATCCCCACATTCACAACCCTGCTTAGTGTGAAATTTAAACCAATGTTAGACAAAAAAAAACTCAGTTAAAAAATAATTTATGGTATTTGATTTTCATGTTCTTAAGCACAAGATATGTATGTGTTACTAGATTTATTTATTTGTTTATTTATTTTTGTTTACTTATTTTTTATGGTGTAGAAATGCTTTCTGGGTTCCTGAATTGCAGTATTAATGTCTTAGTAATTTTTTATGGTGAATCTGATAAGTTAACCTTAAAGAAGTATGAAATTTGCCTCATTTAAGTGAGGAGATTGAGACCTTTCCTGTCTCTGGTGAGAACAATTTGCATGTTGAATGGTAATGTTCTTCAGTGTCCAGAATATTGATTGACTAGCTAACATTTTGAAGTCTTTTCATTATTATTATTATTATTATTATTATTACCATTATTATTATTATTATTTCTATTATTATTTAATATTTTATCAGATCTATGCATGACTAAATTTCTCACTGTAGTTCTCCTAGATGACAGTAGACAATAAGATGTATTGTGATGGCATGACTTGTAGCTAACTGATGTTGTAGATCATAAACTTCACTCAAATGATGTTGTTGCATAGTTATAAAACAGAGTGATATATAATAATGTTGACTGAATATTTCTGAGTACCACATCTTTAGGGTCTTAGTGTTGTTGAAGTTATACTGAAAACTTTGGAATTATGAAGTATTTTCAACATTGTAGTGTAATATTTTTTCCCAACTTGGGAATTTTGGGGGGAGTGGGTTCATAAGTTCTGGAATATTATTGACACTTCATGAGTGGCTTTAAGCTAATTTTGCTTACTTATATATTTATATGTGTAAACTAAAGAAATTTTTTTTAATTCATCATGTAATAATGATGTACTGATAAAAAGTGATTGAGTCACCATTACTTGGTCACTAATTATGATCTTCAGCAATCATTCACACTAAGACCATAATCTTTGTGACGTTGACAGGCCTGGCCACAACCCTTCTGCTGCAGACCACCGATCAGAGTGGGCGTCTGGTGACCATCAACCCCCCAAGTGGTAGTGGTAGTGCTGTTCCCACCTCAGTGGTTACCACCTCCACCAGTCACCATTCTGGGCAGGCCAGTGGAGGCCATGGTGGGGGAAGCAGCTCTAGTGGTTCTACCAGAGGCCTCAACCACAATGGTGAGCCTGTGCCACGGCCCTACCAGTGTGGGGTTTGTGGCAAGTCCTTCATTCGCAATGAGCACCTGCGGCGCCATGTGCTGACCCACTCTGGGGAGAAACCACATGCTTGTGGCACATGCGGGAAGGCCTTCTCCCGCCGTGAGCACCTGACCAAGCACATGCGCTCCCACATCAAGGTCCAGGCTCCAGGATCTGGTCAATCCAGCTCCCAGGCCAGTCACTCCATTCAAATTGGAGTGTCCAGTGTGGCAGCACCCCAGGCTGCTCCAGCTGTGGTTCAGACAGCCACAGTCTCTTTGCCCACACCCACTGTGGTAGCAAGCAGTAATGCCCATCAGCAGCCACCACCTCATGGGGTGACCCACACAGTGGCTGGCTCCCACGGGACACCCGTGGCCCATGCAGCCCACTTGCCCCCTGGCACCCACTATCTCCCCATGTTTGGACTCTTGGCAGAGGTGGTGTGAGGCCCCAGCCCAACCTGATTCCCCTGTAGCACATTGATGCCGGCAGCACAGGCACCTCCCTGTGTCCTGACTCCTCACCACCACACAACTCATACTTACACAGAGATGGTGCTTGGCCCAGTGACACACAGCTCGCTAGGCCAATGCCTGGCTGAGCTGTGTGTGGTGCTGAATGATGCAAGCTGTAGATAATGTTGTGCCATGATCTCCCCATAGCTGTGACCACTAGAGGTTCTCTCTGTTGTTGCTACTAGCCAGGTGGCGGGCCCAGCACTAGGTACGTGTCATCGTCCACTGTCTGACCCTAATCACATTCCAAGCCATTTCTAGGTGTCTCTTTGGCTGCACTAAATAGGGGAAATATTCTTGTCAACTTTTGAGGTGTTTAAACACCCATAATATGTAAATTTTGTAAAAGAAATTTATGCACTCCTATGTACTTAGAATATTTGTAAACTAATTAGGAGTTACTATTCTAGAATTTATTTGGGAATTTGTTAATGCACCTGCCAAAGTGTGGAAGTTGGATTCCATGGGACAGCAGTTGAGTTATCCCTTAAGTGATGAGGCAGCTCTCAACATGGCAGCTGCTCTCCCCTCCCTGCCCCTTATTAATCACAATTTACCTTCATACTTTTTATGTGGACTTAGTATTTGAGAACCTGACTTTGTGCGCATTGGACCATGTTGACATTTTTATTATTTTTATCATTATTATTATTATTATTATTATTATTATTATTATTATTATTATTATTGTTATTAATTTTTTTAAGTATAACATGTAAAGAAGTACCTATTAATTGTATGTAAATGGAAGACCTGTAATTATTTTTAGGAGCTTTCTTCACCTGCTTATGGTAGATATTCAGAAGGTAGTATTTCCTACCAGATAAGATGCTTTGTGTTAGTTCCCTTTGCAGTGGAGAGGCAAATCATAAGAGATTATTTCAGTGTCCAAAGTTATCAGTCCTTACACATAGTGGAGACTCTTGGTGTCAGTTCCATGACATTAATTGAGAATCTGCATGTTTATTGTTTCCTATTGTTTTTTATACTTCAATAAGCAATTTATTAATTTTCTTTTTGCCAATAAAATTAAAAGTTTCCTTTGTTGAAAGGTGCTCAAATAAATGATAACTTTGGATCCGATTTTTAAGTTATAATTAAGATTAAAAGAGATCTGAGTTTTTATCTCTTAAATTAAAAGTCGTTTATGGCAATCATGGCTCGTTTTTAGTGTTTGGGCTCTTGGGGATGTATTTTCTTCATGTGGTGTTTGATATTACTTTGATTTTTAATATTTATCCATAACAAATGCTATTTGTCATAAAATATGGTTTTCATTGTGCTGTTACTTTTTTTTTTTTTTAATTGTCATATGAAATTTTTAAATATTTTTTTGTGACTTGATCTTGCCAGCAGTAAGCCAAGATTTACCCTGCCTGTACAGACGTACAATTGCTATTGCCGGCATTTTTTGGTTAGTTTTAAAGAAGTTGCATTATGGATGCATTTGGTGGAAGCGGCATTGTTTCTTGACCATCACAACTCTTCAGCATTCACACTTTGACCGTCAGACAGTATCAACTTTCATAAGAACACTTCAACATTCACTATTCTTCTTGGATCTATTAGTACTGTTTAACATCAATTTTCTCTCTCTCTCTCTCTCTCTCTCTCTCTCTCTCTCTCTCTCTCTCTCTCCCTCTCTCCTCCTTCCTCAGCATGAAATTTCACAAGATAATCGATTCACAGTAACAAGGCAACTTATAGTAATTGCACAGCACAAGCAGGTCATGTGACAGCTGAAGAAATAAGTATTTTGAAGTTTCCTTACTAAAAGCAAGGAACAGATGACTAAAAAAAGAAAAAAAAATGTTCCTATTGCTATGCCTGTGAATTCTTATGCACAGGGCTAGTGAGCTTCATTAAGACATTTATTGTTATGCCTGTGAATTCCTGAGTCTAGGAATAGTGAGCTTCATAGACATTTTGTAATATATGTTTGAACTAATTTCTGGTACACATGCACACATCTCCCTTTGTCTTATACATATGAACTGAAGTGGTAGAGGTTGAGGGCTTTATAAGCTCTGTAACCCTTGACATGTGTTATCCTATGTTTTATTCTTTAACTTCCAGTATGATATATACTGTATGTATAGACCCAAGCCTTCCCTCAGATGCTTTGAGAAATACCCTTCTATGCTAAATATTGTAACTTGTCCTATGACAAATGGAACCCCCTATTATAAAGATCCACTTCTAAGAAGATCCATAGTGTACAGTCTAAAAATGGAAATTATTTTTTCATTATTGATAAATTGATGAAATATGTTATGAAAAATCTGATGTACAGTGTAGGTGCTGTGGTGGCTGTGTGCTGCCGGTCATTACTGATGTCCACAGTATTTAATGTAGTTGGTGTGTTTGGCATCTGTTACCTTTACATTGATCTAAATAATCAATAGAGAGCTGTGTGTTAGTAGTTGTTCAGGAAACTTGTGAGGGGAGGCTGCAGCTTTTATCTGTTGTTATATTTACTGGAAGCTTCATTAAGTTCCTTGTTAGTTCTGTGTAAACAATTCATGAAGTAAAACTGCCTGGATTTCATACATAAAATAGGTTGTGATTTTCAATGTGAGCTTTTCAATAGAGGCAATCTTGTGATCGGTGGTGTCAGGCAGAAGTTACCTTGGCCTGAGGAGCTTTATGGAGTTTCCAACCATTTCATTTCTCAGCCTGTTGTTGGATCTGGCACATCTCCACTGCCAGAAATGCATGCCAGTTGCCAGATGACAGATTTTGGGTTTTAGTTTGCCAGCCATTGTCACACTCCTCTCATGAGCCTTCTTGGATGCATAATTTTTACTTGGAATTTGTGTGAAAGAGTACAAATTTTTGACCAAGTTGTTCGGTGTCATTTGCCTGGTTTGGACTGTTTTATATATATATATATATATACATACATATATATATATATTTAATATATATATATATACCTTTTCTCTTCTTTTTTTCTTTGCAAGTGTGCTGGAAATACGTGTCCCTTACAGGGATGCAAAGATAATTCATAGCCTGATTTCTTTTAATTTCATTATTTTCTGTTCCCCCTCCTCCATGACCATATTGATGTATGATGTCAAAAGCAAGGAATCACATGTCTTGCATCTTGGTTACAGACAAAACCTTGTTCTCACTATTAATATTACGATGGGGTAATTGGACATTCTGGGATGCAATCAGAAATCAAAATTTATGACCGTACATTCATAGGAGCTTATAGCAGAGTAAAGTTGTGCTAAGACCATGCAGATGTTAACAGTCCATAAGCCAATCCCTCCAGAGGTGTGATACAGTCAGAGATTTAGGGTCCCCAGGCAACTTGATTTATTCTCTACTTCCTGAATTTCACCAATGAAAGTCGTTTTCAAAATGTGCACCGACACTGCATCTCAAGTTTTAGATAAATTTAGGTATTGTTTGTCTAGCTTGAAAGTAAAGTGTGTCATCAGAGTATGTTTTTTAATGATGTACATATAGAAAGAGTAGTCACGAGTACAGTAGATGTTATTGTCGTCATGGATGTTTGTTTGAGGCTCCTGATCCCTGATTATATCACATTGACTTAGGCCTTGAGGTATTGAGTCACCACCAGTGTGAAGTTTTGCATATGAAATAATAGACTAAAAAAGTAAACAAATTTTATTGTATTAATTTAAAAATTCAAATAAAACAGGAATAAAACATGGCTCTATCTCTTTCCATGTCCATTGTTTAAGTCTGTACTCTTCATACTTTTATGCAAAAATATACAGGAAACTGTAATCTGTAAAATCATTGCTTAGGGGTGGAAGAAAGGATTTTCTGGATTCCCCTATAAAGATTAATTCAGAGGTTGAAACAATGATCATCTGTGAATTGATGTTGAGTTGGCATCACTACAGTTTTTTTCCAGAGCATCATTATCATCTCCAGTATGTATTGCTCCTTTCTGCAGAAAAATATGCTTTTCCCCACCAAGATACATGTGTGGATAAATAGACGTGCATACAAACACTAAGAAAAGGTGGTGGAAGAGGGGAACTGAAAGAGGGATGGAGGGAGAGGGAAAGACAGAGGGTTGGGAGAGGGGAGAGAGATAAGTTTGTGAGGAGGAAGGGGAGGGGATGTAAAGAAGAGAGGGTTGGGCGAGGGTAGGCAGCAGCAAAGGGGTATTAGAGTGAAGGAAGAGAACCTGCAAGGCCGAGGGGAAGGGCGAGGGCTGCTCATAAGGGGACATGGATAGGGGACAGCAAGGTGGGATGGATGGTTGATGGATGGCAGCACCAGGGTCTGACACTCTCTCTCTCTTTCTCTTTCTCTCTTTCCCTCTCTTGTCTATGGATGGAACTAGGGAAGGTGCGTGTGTTAGAGACGCAGACAAAAAAAAGTAACGTACATGTGTGTCTTTGTGTGTATGTCCGTGTATTTGTGTACATTACATATATGTTTGTATATATGTATGTGTGTGTGTGTGTGTGTGTGTGTATATATATATATATATATATATATATATATATATATATATATATATATATATATATATATATATATAATATAGATAGATAGATAGATAGATAGATAGATAAATAGGGAAGAGGAATATAGGGTGAGTACACTCACACACAAAGAGCAAGGAAGAGAGAGAGAGAGAGAGAGAGAGAGAGAGAGAGAGAGAGAGAGAGAGAGAGAGAGAGAGAGAGAGAGAGAGAAGGAAGAGGAGAGAAGAGAAGAGAAGAGAAGAGAAGAGAAGAGAAGAGAAGAGAGGAGAAGAGAAGAGAAGAGAAGAAAAAGACAAGTAAAAGAAAGTACAAAATGGCAAAGAAAAAAGAAGAGAAATAAATCAAAACAAAAAGAAGAGGAACCAGCAGAGAAGAAAAGAAGAGGGACCCTCCAGTGTTACAAATTGCACGTGGACCAGAGTAACAATGTGCGTAAGTTGAAAACAAATGCACTCAATAATTTCGGGTTACAAGTCAATCCATCTCCAGGCAGGTAATGG
>CM035181.1:10851155-10861155 GCA_020233015.1 Callinectes sapidus
GGTACATGAAAACGGAACGGATAAAGATTAGAATGTAAAGAGAAAAGGTGTTATTGAAGCGTGCAATGTGCGAGAAAACAATAATAACAAAAATAAAATCAAATATCCCCAAGACCTGGAAAATTAAGGAAAGGGAGGCAAGCAAAAGTTGAAGGATTTTGACTGAAAATTAAAGTAGAAATTAAAAACAACAATGATAATAAAGGGATAATGAAATGAAACACACATGAAACGAGGGTAAATGAAGATCACAAATAATATTATGAAAGAGAAGCATAAAAGGGTTGAATAAATGTTGATAGTATGTAAGAAAAAAATCAAACAAAGCATACAAAACGATCAAGATATGAAGGAATAGTTGTTAATGATAATGCAAAAGATATAAATACCAAAAAATGGCTGATAAAGATGAAAAATGATAGATAGAAGTAGGAAGGAGAAAATGAAAGGAGGAAATATAGATATAAGGGAAAAGAAGGATATAGGAAGAAGAGAAGGGAATATGAAGTAGGATAAGAGGGGAGATTGAAAAAAAAAGGATTAACTAGAGTAAGAGAGAGAGAGAGAGAGAGAGAGAGAGAGAGAGAGAGAGAGAGAGAGAGAGAGAGAGAGAGAGAGAGAGAGAGAGAGAGAGAGTGTATCTTATTATTAATGTTGTTATTCTGGTTCATCTACTACTACTACTACTACTACTAACTACTACTACTACTACTACTACTACTACTACTACTACTACTACTACTACTACTACTACTACTACTACTACTACTACTACTAATTTGTTTCTCCCTTCGTTAGTCAAAGTCCTGTGAGTGTGTGTGTATGTGTGTGTGTGTGTGTGTGTGTGTGTGTGTGTGTGTGTGTGTACGTTCTTAATCATTAACAAGACATTTTCCTTTATCTCTATCTTGTTTTTATGGAGGACAATTCTTCGAAGCCCTGTGTGTGTGTGTGTGTGTGTGTGTGTGTGTGTGTGTGTGTGTGTGTGTGTGTGTGTGTGTGACCTCGTTTACTTTGCTACCTTTTACATTTATTTATAATTTTAGTAATTCATCAACACACACACACACACACACACACACACACACACACACACACACACACACGCACATTTGTTGGTTTGCGTGCACATTCAAACATTCACTATTGATTTAATTATAACATCCATTCGACTGTTTGTGAATATTCGGTCTCAAAATTTATTAATATATGTATTTTTTGTCCATTGTTCTGCCAATTCTCCCGCTCTCTCTCTCTCTCCCCTGATGATGATGATGATTATGGTGATGGTGGTGGTGGTGGTGGTGGTGATAATGTGTGTATTGAATTCCAGTTTATATCCTGTTAAGTGACATTTTCTTTTATCATTTGTAGTTTTTTTTTGTCTTTTTGTTTGTCTGTCTATGTTTGTTTGTCTGTCTGTCTGTCTGTCTGTCTGTCTGTCTGTCTGTTTTGTTTGTTGGTTGTGTTTGTTTGTGCGTGTGTGTGTTCCAATTTCGTGTTTTTTATTTTGTGGTGTTTACTTGTCTGTTTCTATCACCATCATCATCATCGTCATCATCATCGTTATCATAATAATAATAGTAATAATAATGATAATAATAATAATGATAATAAAGAGAGGAAACATTAATAGCGATAGGAGAGCAATAAAGGAAGGAAAGAAGAGAGAGAGAGAGAGAGAGAGAGAGAGAGAGAGAGAGAGAGAGAGTAGCAGAGGCAGCAAAGGAACCTTGTTTGGATGACATTATTAATGGGTGCATTTATTTTGTCCAATCATCATTAGCAGCTAACTTTTCATATCAATGTAGTACATACATACCTTTAAGTACCTTATTCTGCAAGTTAGTGTTTTCCTCATTTATATCTCATGATAACTTAGGGCACTGATAAGTGGTGCATTAGCAAAATACATATCAATTTATTATTCATTTATTGAAGCTAATTTACAAGAGCAATGGACCCTCAGTATACATGAAAATAATTTAAGTACACTAATTACTTTTGAATGATGGGTACTGAGGGACAATTAAGCATAAATATCACATATGTACAATGATCAACAAACCTAATTTTTTAATAGATGTATATTAATCATTCTTCTTAGGAAAAGACATCTCATAGAAGAACTGAAAGCAGGTTCCTACACCCACTGCACACAACACCAAGGTTGCCCCAAACAACACTCTGTCCAGTGGTCCTCCCTTCAGGTGGATGGGGATGTTGTTTGGAGTCTGACATGAATGAACAAATAAGCATAAGTCATTCAAAGAAATAATCATATGCTTTTAAGAAAAAAATGTATCAAAAGAATGAGTAATGTAAAAGATAACCTAAATAAGGAAATTTTCATGAAAATTTTTAATTATGAAGAGAGAAAAAAAAAAAAAAAAATTTAATTCAAATAAGGAGCGGAAAAAAAAAAAGAAAAAATATCTAAAGAGGGAATTTTCTGTGAACAGATAAAAGAGCTTAAGGTGTTATTTTATTGTCCAATTAAACAAATTATGAAATGATCAGTAAATAAAATTATAAATCATTAACAGTAAATTGTGTTTAAGAGAACACTGACATTTCAAGGAGGGAAAATTGATCTGAATAAGAAATAAATATGAACAGTAATTCTTATGAAAACAATAACTTTCAAAAGATAAGGCAATACACAATGTTAAGTAAGACACCCTTACTTCTGATTGGTTGTGTATCCTCAAATTAAAATGTGTAACAACAGGAAATTTAAAGGATTAAGTGAACAAAAAGGAAATAAATATTGCTAATGTAAAATCATGTAGAATTAGAAGGAAAGATTAAATATAGAGAAGAATTCACATCTATAAGAATCATATAAACAGTGAATACTAAAGAAAGGTGAAAAATGATCAAAATGCTCTTGAAGTTGGTGAAAGATTACTTTGAAGGTGTGCACATCACAAGCCATTTTGACATGGAAATGTATTGTTAATTCATTCCTGTTTTGTTGGTTTGAAATCTTGTCCCACCTCCTCAATCAGCCCTGCTATTGTGGATGAGGCTGAGGAGAGTCTCCCTTGCATTTATCACCTTTCTGCCCCTGCATACATCCATTAATGCCATCACTTGCAGTCACTGCTCACCTAATCCACACTCTTCCACTCCCCACATATTAATCTTCATCCCCTCTCTACCTACCAATAATCACCCCCATCCAACTACTGTGTATAAAAAAGCATGGCACTTTTTCAATCTGTCAAGAACTTCCCCTCCCTAATCACTCACCTCCATCAGTCTCTTTGCACACCTCCAAGCCACAAACAGTATCTCAACATCCCCATCCCCCCCCCCCCCCCCCTTAACAACAACAAAACCTTCAGTCCATTTCTTCTCTTCCACAACTCACTCCTTCACAGTGTACTTCCTACTTTGCTACAACCATCATTCACAATCAATCATCAATATTTCAATCAATCAAGAACTATAATTCTGAAACAAACCCAGCATAAAAAGATCAAGAAAGGAAATGAGTAAGATAAAGGAAGGGATTATTGTATTATAAACTCAAAATAACTCCTTCAGGCCAGGTTCTCTGCCTCCCAATGCACAGAATTTGATGATTAGTGAAAAACCACAATCTCAAATTCACATTTATAGTATCATTAGTACATATATCAATAAAAATAATAATTATTTTCAATGCTTTATCATTATTATTATTATTATTATTATTATTATTATTATTATTATTATTATCATTACTATTATTATTATCATTATTAATAGTACTACTGTATGTGGTAGTAATTATTATTCTAAATATAACTGTTATCTATCACTTAATAATCATTATCATCATTATTCTCACAGAAGAGGACAAACTAACATGACTTAAAGGGGCTTGCTTAATCACATGGAAAGAATGGAGGAGGAAAAGGAGAAAATAATTAAAGGAATACGATACACAAGTCCCTAATCTAGGTGAAGGACTGAAAGAAGACCAGGAATGAGGTGGAGAGATGGGATGAGGTAACCATCAAGCCATAGGAAGCCAAGTATCTAGGGAGGTGAAGGGGTGTCTACAGGGAGTGAGGGAGTGTCAGTAATGAAGTACACAGGAATGATAATGCAAGGCTGATATCTTGAGTCTTAAGCATATTTATAATTTGTAAGTGTTAGATCAGGAATATAGCTAATAATAATAATAATATTAATAATAATAATAATAATAATAATAATAATAATAATAATAATAATGATAATGATAATAATAATAGTAATAATAACAAAAACAACATTGATGATAAACTACTAACAAAACTTGTATGTAATATTTTTACTACTGCTACTACTACTACTACTACTACTACTACTACTATCAATAAGAAAAATGTAAACTTCTGATTTTGAAGATTTGCAAGTTTTCATTTAAAAACTCTCTCTCTCTCTCTCTCTCTCTCTCTCTCTCTCTCTCTCTCTCTCTCTCTCTCTCTCTCTCTTTTCAAACAATCACACACCTGGAAATGCTTCATCTTCTGCAGTACAAAGTCTGGCACAGTAGAGCGTGACCCTGTCTGGGGTTTGGGGAACACAGTGCCAGGGGTGTAGCTGATAACAGGGGGTTCAGCTACTACTGGGCCCACTCCTTTCTGGGGGAGGGGGGAAAAAAGTGTGGCAGATTAGCAGGAATAATATTTATTGAATGGATAGAAGAAGGGTCACAGTGATGTAATTTAAACTCTTTCACAGTGATGTGAGACACTTAACAGCACCAGAAAAAATGTGTGAGATCTCTATTATAATCATTAACAAGAAAGAAGATGGAAAAAAATGCAATTTCCATCCACTTTAATGATTGGAGGTGGATGAAGGAAAGTAAAGATGTCCCAGAGTGAATAATGATTAAAGAGAGATGTGCCAAATAGTCATTAGAGGGCTCATTAGCATAAACAAATAAGTTGAATCATAGGACAGTAAGCTGATTTTAAAAGATGAAAAGAAATATGTCAGTCCTATTATGTAAAATTCAAAGAAATAAACAGGCTAAAACTACAGACAACTTGATTGGTAGGATATATACTTTTAAGGTCACAAATTATATCAGATTAATAAAAAAGAGCAAACACACACACACACACACACACACACATATATATATATATATATATATATATATATATATATATATATATATATATATATATATATATATATAAACAAATAGGATAATCTCAGTGCTTCAAAATAATTATCATTCAACAAACATGACAGATTTTTCCTTCAAGTCTTAGTGGGGATATTCTAAATGATAACTGTCAATGTTAAGCACTTGATCATCAATGTGCCGATTACATTCCCACTGCCATTAGTAACAAAGAAAGATGATACCACATTCCCTGGCACCAAGCTTGATATTGGGGATATTGAGGAATGGTCAGACTTATATTGATTTGGACTGCACATCTCTCATGAGCAATACTGTGGTGATATTTGTCACATCATAGAATTTGAAGTAGTTTCCCTTACAGTGAACCTTCCCTACATACATGAAATCCCATTTGAGATTTTTCATTCAATGTTCATGTTTTACAGAATAATGTATAAGCTAAAAGCAGGTTGTAGAATATGTGACTTCTAGTGCCATACAGCAGTGGCCAACATTCCAAAGCTAGTGTTCAAATTTGCAGTAATATGGTGTTTCTTTGATATATCTCACACTTCAGTGCTTCTCCTACACTATCTCAAAAGACTTGATTTATATCTATACTGCTTTTTTTAAGGCATTTTTACAGTTTTAGAGGCAGACTGGTAAGATTTTTAGGTAATTATTTATGTCTACATTCTTTCCCACAACCCAGCAGTTAATATTGTGAATTCTATTATGATCTATCCTAGATCACACCAGATCATGTTAGAACATTAACCTAACCTAACAGAACGCCTCAAAATTACACCGCTGGCCTTAAAAAATCTTGAATTTCTGACACAGTCCTGAGTGCTATTACAGACAAGATATAAACTTGCCACACAATTTCTCTGCTTCTATGGTAAGGTCTACATTACATGTGAGTTCCGTGCTTGTATCAGAGGCGGAATTTCAGCCACACTCTCAAATGCTGTTACAGACATACTACATGCTTGCTACACAATTTCCCTGTATATGTTAAGGTCACTGGCCATTCTATACGATATGTGAGTTCCATGCTTGTATCTGAGGCAGCTGAATTATGAAAATTGACCCACAGGTGTTATTGGATAGACTATTCCATGCATCCCCATTGAGAAGTATGGAAGTGTGGCTCATTATCATGGTTCTGGTGTGTGGGTTTACTATGGCACCAACAGCTGTCACGGATACAAGGGGTGTGGTCAGTAGTGGTGGTGGGTGGTGACGATTACACGCCAGGATTACTACAAACCACCCCTATAGCCGGCTGGGTCAAGATAATGCCAAATCAACTCTTTCTCCTTCCTCCCACAGGACTCACTAAACCATTATCACTGAGTCACGAACACTCACAACTATGAGAACCACTAAATTTTGGAGCCAAGAGAAAAATAGGAAAAAAAAATATATGTAGAACAGGAATGAATCACCTTTCACTCCTCATATACGATACATATCAACATATATTTAACATCAGTGGAATTAGAACGCCTTAATTGTACTTACCGTAGGGATCTGGACCCCTGGGGCTTGGGAGAGGCGGCCGGTGAAGGGGTTTTTGGTGAACATGTCTGCTACTGAAGGAGGACGTGCAGGGAGGAGGAGCCGAGCCGAGAGGAGCTGCTGCTGCTGGTCGTGTTGTTGCCGCTGATGACGATGATGATGATTTGAGGGATTCTTGTAGGATTGCCTCTGCTACGACTCCTCTTCTTTTTTGTTCCTGATTTACTTCTTTATTCTTGGTCTATTGTCTATAGTGTTATCTGTGGTTTTGTTTTGGCTGTGCGGTTGCTTGTTTTGTGTTATCAGCATTGGTTCTATTCGTTCTTTTGTTACGGTTTCTCAGTATTGCTTTGTATTTTAGTTGTTCCTGACATACTACAAATTATCTATTCTTTTTTTTTTCAGTATGTTTTTAATGTTCTCTTTGTTTGCTTGCTTCTTTATTGATTTCTTTATTCTCGTGCCTTCTATTCCTTGTTCCTTGCTGTGGCTCTTCTGACGCGGCTTTTGAATTTTCTTTGTCCCTGGTTTATTTGCTTTTCTTTTTACTATCACCTGTTTGTGGTTCCCTCATTACTTTCTTATCCCTTCCACTTCCACTTCCGTGCCATGTTTCCATTTATCTTTCTTCGTTTCTGTTCATTTGATTTGTCTTTTGGGTTTTATTTGATCAATGTGTGTTTTCTTTCCTCACCATTCTTTACTGATCACTTTTTTTCTTAACTTAACTTTCACTTTCACTTTCACAACTTGATTTTCAGTCTCTTCTCTCACATTTCTCCAAAAGTTATGAATGATATGTCATCTATACAATATATATATATATATATATATATATATATATATATATATATTATATATATATAATATATATATATATATATATATATTATACTATGGACCACCCTTATTCACAAAGTCGTTATCTTGAAATCATAACGTTATTTCTAGCAACAAGATTTAGTCATCCACAGAGTCACTCTCTTGAAGCAATCACGGCAACATTCACATTCATTTCTGGAAAGCTGTCAATGAATGACTTGACCGCATCTGCACTATACAGGAGAGAGAGAGAGAGAGAGAGAGAGAGAGAGAGAGAGAGAGAGAGAGAGAGAGAGAGAGAGAGAGAGAGAGAGAGAGAGAGAGAGAGAGAGAACATTAGTTGGAGATTCAGTTTGTCATGTACCTACGTGTTAACCAACGAAGATATATCACGTAGATAATTCTTAGCTGCGAGGTGTTTGAGCTACAATAGCGCTCTTAACATCATATTATTCACTTCATGAATTTTCTAGTTACAAGCAATATGCAAATAACACTACTAGTTGGTTACCTCTGCCTGGACAGCTACTGCTTATAATGCCACGATCAGTCCATACTGCCTGCGGATTGGAAGAACTAATGTAAGTCCTTTGTTTTACTAATATTATTCTTGTTCTATTTAATTTTCTTCTAAATTTACAATAGTTTTTGGTTGAGGATGGGTAATTTTTTCAGCATTGGATATTATCAATGTTGGTACTAATAATGATGACGATAAGAAAATAGTTATAATGATAATAACACAGTACTTAAGTAAATGTCTTCTATTTGTATCTTTTGGGAAAAAATAACGTGCCTTTGTTTGCAAGAAAGAAAGCTCCATGCGAGGAAAACATCACGTTCACTCTGAAACACACACACACACACACACACAGGTTAGCGTCCTCACTTGTCACTTGACTTGGCAAGGTGAGATTCATGTCCCTCTAATTCTGCCAAGGACTTCCACTGACGAGCAAGCAGTGTGTGTGCGTCCTTGAGATCGAGGCAGGGTGGTGTGTGTGTGTGTGTGTGTGTGTTTGTGTGTGTGTGCGTGCGTGGCGTGTGGACAGTCGCAACCCTACCCGCTATTATGAACGCTGTCACCAGGTGTAATATTTGGCAATCAGTAGTCTAGCCAGCGCCTGTTCAAGATGGCATTGGTCCAGTACGCCATCACACACACACACACACACACACACACACACACACACTAATAGAAAATAATACTGAAAATATTAGGCTATTTCTTAGTATCAAAAACTGTTATGATCTGAGGAATGCCATTATTGACACGCTGCTTGCCATTTGAGAGAGGTTAAAGAACAAAGAGGATTACTGTAAAATTTGCAGTGTGTCATAAGAGATGTGAGGATTTAACAGTGTAATCCTGCTCAAGGGATTATTGGCGTGAAAGTAAACGCGTCAGTCTTTTATCAGACTAAATAAGTATAAGAATATCAAGATATTTTATGTATAATCACATACTTATTTTGCTTATTTCATTCATTCTCTTCGGCAGCATTTATATAATTTGTGTCATTAGTGAGTGAGTGAGTTGAAGTAGGTGCCGCAACAACCAGGGTCATATGGCGCCGCTTGTGTCATTAGTTATCATGCAAACCTCATAGCAATAAATTTTGTGGCCAGACTAAGGTATGTTGACCATGCGTTCACTGACATTAGCAATCAGAACAATTTATCACAAGCGTAGATATTGCCGCTGTTATTGTATCCATGCGTAACACAATATAACAAAACAACAATTGAGTAATAAGAAGAAAAATCACGAAATGGCAGCAGTCTGTCAGTGCGTAGTGACACATTTCTCCTTACATGGTGTACGTACTTCGTTGGTTTAATGTGTGGTAGTAGTAAACTGTATATGTTAATTAAATAGTGAATTATGAAGCTAGGGACGCTGCCTGATACACTTTGATTTCATAGATTACATTTAAGTACGTCGGAGATACTATGAGTGAAGTAAGAATTCCCTGAAATGTATAAAAGTGAGCTGATGATCGAATCAGATGCTGAAACATCAAAACAGTACCAACCCTCGCGACTCAAGATGAGAGTGACTCAGTTGATCAGTGGAAGCTCGCCTTTGTGACGTGTGCGTACTGAGTGAGGATTGGAGTCACGTCGTCCTTGTTGTAATGAAGGTAAGACACTTGGTTCTGCTTGGTTCATAAATACATAGTGTTTTATGCATCGTGTATCAAAAATCATTCTGTTGTGTTAGGGTATTGACTGTCTTCAACCTCTTTCTTACCCCTGGAGTGTTTTTCTTGCTATTTTATCTCGCTGTTTCATGCTAATTGCTTTTCTGATCTTGCCAACTGTATATCTCCCACTCCCCTGTAGCCTCACCGCATAACACTTTCCTCTTCTTATCACCCCTATTCTATCCAGCTCTCTAATGCAATGGTAAACCTGTGTTCTCATCATTTATGTCTTTCTCTGCTAAACTCTGAAACGCGTTACCTGCTTCTGTATTTCCAATTTCTTATGACTTGACTTTATTTAAGAGAGAGGTTTCAGAACATTTATTTCTAC
>CM035181.1:10866155-10877150 GCA_020233015.1 Callinectes sapidus
GTACGAATTGTGAAAGATTAAGGGAATATTAACTAATTTTTGTTTTGTTGTGCGTTTTGTTTTGTTAGGTTAGGTTAGGTTATGGGAGATTAGATCAGGTTATGTTGTGTCATTTACGTATTTCAATATGTTTATTCGTCTATTTATACATTTATCTATCTGTTTATATATCTGTCTTTATATAGTGCGTTTATCTCTCTCTCTCTCTCTCTCTCTCTCTCTCTCTCTCTCTCTCTCTCTCTCTCTCTCTCTCTCTCTCTCTCTCTCTCTCTCTCTCTCTCTCTCTCTCTCTCTCTCATAATCTATTTCTTTACGCATCTGCCGTTGTAATTAGCTTTATTTGCATGTCAATCAATTAATCAGTCAGTCTACTAGTTTATTCCCTTATCTATTTATTTAGTTTATTCACTTACTCATTGGTTAATTGCATATCTACTTATCTATCTACTAAATCTAACCTAACTTGAACTAATCTAACATAACGTAACATAAACCATTTCAAATATCCTAAGCTTGACGTATTCCGTTACGACATAAACTGCAAGTATAGAATAGGATCGGAATACAGAATACGAGCCTGTACTTTACTGTAAGGTTGAGCACAACAATCCCCAAAAACCGTCACTGTGGCACAGCTAACGCACCCCACACAACAAGCCGTCTGAGATGAGTCTATAACACTTCAGTATGTATATAAAAACTCCACCAATGTAAAGTCCACCCGCGAAGATTCCTCCTTGAAAATTATTACTTAGATAATTCTCCCTGTGACAAATTTCCGCAACCACACCAAACCTCACGTAAATTAATGTTAACTAATCTGATTTAACCTTTTCTTCAGACGTCTCGTTGTTTTTATCTTCGTAATCTAAAGAGAAGCTCAAACAGACGTTATTGGGTTTCTAAGTGACTGACC
The DNA here is from genome assembly GCA_020233015.1 of Callinectes sapidus. Lineage (NCBI taxonomy): Eukaryota > Metazoa > Arthropoda > Malacostraca > Decapoda > Portunidae > Callinectes > Callinectes sapidus. The sequence continues at coordinate 10,867,072 of CM035181.1, forward strand.
GATCGACCGTAAGTGTAATACATGATGGCTGAACAAAGATTCTGCACCATGTGAAAGAGAGAGAGAGAGAGAGAGAGAGAGAGAGAGAGAGAGAGAGAGAGAGAGAGAGAGAGAGAGAGAGAGAGAGAGAGAGAGAGAGAGAGAGCTAGAGAGAGAGAGAGAGAGAGAGAGAGAGAGAGAGAGAGAGAGAGAGAGAGAGAGAGAGAGAGAGAGCGAGAGCGAGAGAGATAACATCCTTGAGAACGTGACTATGAATGATGACACCTCTAGAAATAATCCTGATCAGAGAACAAAGCATATAATAACAAACGCAAATCCCAGAAATATAATAGATACGAAAAAAAATATATGGTTCTACAAATAGTTTCGCCAAGACACTGCACCATTGATGATAAGAACGCAATCGAGAACTGAAATAAACCATGGAAAACAATCAAAACATTAGAAAAAAACACGTAGAAATCGATGAAATAAGCGAGATTTAAGACTACGTGACATTGCAAGGTTGAATGAAACAGTGAGGAGGTTATGGCGGCGGTGGTGGTGGCGGCAGCAGTGGTGGTGGTGGTATTGGTGGCGATAAGAGTACGGTGCAGGGCAGTAGTAGATTAGAACACAGTAAGTTTTGTCCCCCGCCAGTGTTGGGTGGCAGAACAATGGATCTGTTCGCGTGCTGTGTTATCTCAGGAAAGTCTCTCCCATGACAACGGATTTTCTTTTAACCAATAAAGATGCATTATGACGCCTTCACTTCCTCCTCCTCCTCCTCCTCTTCCTCCTCTTCTTCTTCTTCCTCCTTCTTCAGCTCCAGTTCTGCGTTGCCCTCCTTCTCCTCCTCCTCCTCCTCCTCCTCCTCTTCTTCTTCTTCTTCTTCATCCTCATCCACCCCTTCTCCCTGCTCCTTTTATTCTTCTTTCTCTTCCCCGTCCTCCTCCCTCATAGCTGAATGTTCAAACGATGATGATGAGGGGAAGGGAGGAGGAGGATGAAGCGAAGGAGGAAGAGGAGGAGAAGAGTTGTGGAGGTGACGCTCGTGAGATGCTCAGGGTTACGACCAGAGGGTGATGCTGCAGTTATATGTAGGGAACTGACGACTACTGCTTCTGCTGCTACTACTACTACTACTGCTGCTGTTACTACTACTACTACTACTACTACTACTACTACTACTACTACTACTATCACCACCACCACCACCACCACCACCAGTACTATTACGAACGCAATCATCACTCTTATAATAACATCAACAGAAGCACAACAACAACAACAACAACAACAACAACAACAACAACTACTACTACTACTACTATTACTGCCACTACTACTACTGTGATGATGTTAATGATAGTAATAATAATAAGAAAATAACAATAATAATGGTAAAAGCAATAATAGAAATTATCGTAATGATAATGATGAAATTGATGGTGACAATCGTTCCAGTCATCACCATCAATACAGTCACCATTTTTCAGCACCATCACTTTCAGTGTTTTGACAATTTTCTTCACAACAATTATTATGAGTACCAACACCATCACCACCATAACCACCATTACCGTCATCCTCATTATCATCACAATCTTTATTATTATTATTATTATTATTATTATTATTATTATTATTATTATTGTTACTATTGTTGTTGTTGTTGTTGTTGTTGTTGTTGTTGTTGTTGTTGTTGTTGTTGTTGTTGTTGTTGTCATCATCATCATCATCATCATCATCATCATCATCATCATCATTATCATCATCATTATCATCATCATCATTATTTCTACCATCATCATTGTCATCTTTATCAGGAACAATAGTTGTGCAGCTATGATGCTGCTGATGATAACAATGATGATAATGATGATAGTAATGCTGCTGCTGTTGCTGTTGCTCATGATGATGACGATGATGATGATGATGATAATGATGATGATAATGATATTAATGATAATGATTATGATGATGAGGCTCATAATCATCATAATCATCACCACCACCACCACTGACAACAACAACAATCATAGCAACACTAACAAACATAATCAACAACACAATCATCATATCATACAACAATCACCACCACTACCAAAACTATCTCTACTGCATACCAACCATAACAACACCACAATCATAATCATAATCACCACCACCATCCTCATCACCATCCTCATCACCACCACCACCACCACCACCACCGTCACCATCATTAGCAGCACAATCATGAGCACAGCGGACACTCGCCCCACATCACGTCACAATATATTTATACACCTGGACAAAGTGGCACCGGGTTTTACCTCTGACATTCATCGCTCTATTCCATCACAAGAGAGAAAAAGGGGAATATGGGAGGAGGGGAGGCAAAAAAGGGGAGAGGGAGAGGGTCGGCGAAGAAGGGGCGAGGGTGAGGGAAGAGGAAAGTGAATTGGGGAAGAGGGGAAATGCAGAATGCCACGGTCACCTTGAGTCGCTCGCCTGGATGCTGGCGTCCAAGCGAAAATCCAGGCATGTTTTTAAGAAGCGGCGAGTTCTAGTTTCCTTGAGTCTGCCCGTTACGCTCGGCCGTCACAGAAAACGTGTAAAAAAAATTACGCTGGACTGAGATGAAGAGAGAAGATAATGGAGGACTTGTGAGAAGAAAGCGAGAGAAAGAAAGAGAGAGACCAAGAGAGAGTGAGAGAGAGAGAGAGAGCGAGAACGAGAGCGAGAGAGAGAGAAAGACAGAGAGAAAGAGAGAGAGAGGAAACGACGAAATAGAAAGGGAAATAAGGAGAGAGAGAGGGAGAGGGAGGTGAGAAAATAGAGGGCGGACATTATATGAACAATAAAGATGCAGAGGGAAGGGGAAAGGGGACGAGAAAGCAGCGATTACTCTCCCCTCCCCAGCCAAGAGAGGGGAGTTAAGGGATGGCCTCAAGGGGGAGAGAGAGGGGAAGCAGAGACAAAGACGGGAAGTAGGAGGGGAGTGAGAGAGGGGAGACAGAGACAAAGAAGGGGAGGAAGAGGGGAGAAGGAAGGGTAGAGAGAAGTAAATAATACGAGGGTAAGGGGAGACTTGGAGAGGGAAAGGAAGGCGAGTTGGTAGGGGTGGGGAGGGCATGACCAGTACCCTAGCCACCCTAGCCACTCACCTCACCTCACCCCTCAACCTGTCCTGCCGTCCCCTCCCCGACCTGCTGGAGGATTCAAGACGCACGCCGCGCCTCTAACGCTCTCTCTTTCTCTCTCTCTCTCTCACTCTCTCTCTCTCTCTCGCTGCAAGTCCTTGATTGTGTGGCGTCTTGGTGTTGTATGTCCGTGTGTGTGTGTGTGTGTGTGTGTGTGTGTGTGTGTGTGTGTGTGTGTGTGTGTGTTGTGTTGATTGAGTAATGTCTCGAAGAACATCCATTGTCATCTTGAACCTTGATTTCCATGTACGTCTTGATGTGTGTGTGTGTGTGTGTGTGTGTGTGTGTGTGTGTGTGTGTGTGTGTGTGTGTGTATGTGTGTGTGTGTGTGTGAGTATCGAGGCAGTAGCGTCTTGGAGAGCATCTTGAGCCATGAGTCTGACGTCTTATCTCTCCCGTACATTACTCACAACTGATTCCTCGCTTCTGTCCTAATAAACCATAGCATTATTCCTTCCCTCCTTCCTCCTACCGCTCCTTTCCTTCCTCACTCCTCCACCGCCCGGGCAACATCAACTAACACACACACAGAGACACACACACAAGGACACCTACTTAGTAAACTCACTGCATATACCAACACAGCTCCGGCCTTCCACACCTGGCCTAACACCCCCTATTTCAACTAACCTCAACCTTCCCCTTGCTTCTCCTCTCCCCCAATCCTAAATCTCACACACACGGCCCGCCTCCCCCAAACCTCTCAACATAAGAACGTAATTATCGCTGTGCTAACACGCTTTCCGCTCCTCAAGTACTTGTTGTGGCCAATAGGTGGATGGTGTGGATTCCATCACTGTCTCGAATAATTACAATCACCTGGCATCACGAACCCTCTTAACTTTAGCCCGAGGTCCGTTTATGTGATTAGATCCTTTTTAATAGGCTCATCTCGTGGTGTTTATACGATTAGATCCTTTACATAGACGTATCTCACGCTCTTTTTTTCGGTTAGGGTTACGAAAGCAGGTGTTTACTGTAGTCTTTTTTTTTTTTAATTTGAAGTGAGTTTTCTTAACCTCGCGTCTTATTTATGTTACGAAGTCCTTTAAAATTATATTGTTATGTTATGCTTTATGTTACGTTATGTTAAGTTCAGTTAGGTTAGGTTAAGATAGGTTAGGTTCAGTTACGTTAGGTTTACTTTCCTTCCCCCCTCCGCCCCCCCCCCCTGCTTCTCGTGGTAACATTGTCGTTCTTAATTTCCCAGTGACACGAAACTGTTAGATACTTCCGCGTCCCTTTTATACTATTAAACTCTCGAAAAAATCACGTCATGTGGGGTTGGGCTAAGTAGACGCATCTCCCGCTGCTTCTCTTTCATGTTACCAAAATGATCCTCCGCACAACACTAATACTCTCAGCGCACACACGCCTACGCCTATCCCGGCCCTGCTCCTCCTCCTCCTCCTCCTCCTCCTCTCCTCTTCCTACTCACATGTGTAGCCCGGAAGTCGCACGCGCCGCACATAATCAAACACGAGTCACTCACTTACTACATCTTCGGAGTCTCTCTCTCTCTCTCTCTCTCTCTCTCTCTCTCTCTCTCTCTCTCTCTCTCTCTTCTCCTCCTTCTCCTTCTCCTCTTTTCTTCTTTCTGCATCTCCTTCTCCTCTTCCAAGCTTCAATGAATCATCTCAACATTTGCGGTAATGATAAAAAGCAAATAAATAAATAATAATGAAAAAGATCCCATTGTTTTGAGTTGTATAGCTCATTATTTTGTCTCCATTTGATTGACTATTGATGGGAGAAATTGAGTTAATATAGTGCATGGTCTGCCTACTACTACTACTACTACTACTACTACTACTACTACTACTACTACTACTACTACTACTACTACTACTACTACTACTACTGGCACACCTGAATCTCCTGGTACTAATAAAGAGGGCCAGAGTGCCATGTCCCGCAGCAATAGTGTCAATACGAGCAATGCATCTTGTTATAATGATACCAAAGAGTCACACGTGGCAGTAAGCGTGGCATGTAATTGGCAGTGGGATCAAGGAATGGTTTGGGCAGTAATAATAAGCCTTGGAGTCCATTATCCCAATAGAAGAGCCAGTCCAATGCCTACGTGTTTGTTGGCATACAATCAAACCCGAACAATTACATGTATTAGCAAGCAAGGGAGGTAATTGTGGAAGGAATGAAGGCATGTTTTGGTTGTAGTGTTATTCTGACAGCAGTAATGAGGGGCAGGAGTGCGATACCCTCCCTTTACAGTGCCAATACGGTGCCTTCACGGCCGCTGGTACAATCAGGGGTCACAATCGCACCTATTAGTAAGCGTGGGAGGTGATTGGAGGTGGAATTAAGGTATATTTTGGATAGCCGCAAGACAAGTTAAACAGTTGCCACCTTACCTTTCGTGGGCAGTATTGATCATGACATGAAGGGGCAGGGAAACCTGACATGTGACGTCACACCACTCTCTTCTTCCCATTGGTTGGATTCAATTACGTGCTCTCCTTGCAGGATCCTCATTGGCCACGAGATTCTACTTCTACTGACATCGGGACCCGTGTATGGGTGGCGGCGCTCCTTCCTTATCGACGTCATCCTTATCGACTTCCCTCATTGGTGGGTAAGTACTCATTGATGTCAGGTGCGTGGGTGTCTAGCGGCGGCGGCGGCGGCGAAGGTGGTGGTGGTGGTGGGGGTGGTGGTGTCCCGGCCGCGTTCACACCTATAAAGTTAAGAAAGTCGGGTTTTGAAGGCCGTTTTTTTGGGGTGGGGGGTAGGAAGGGAACGGGGCTGGTTTTCGTAAGAGTATATGGACCAGATGGTGAAATGGCTATAGCTTTTCAAATTAAGAAGGTTCTCTTTTTAAAAGGATTGACGATGGGAAGGAAAAAAAATAAAAAAAGGACGAAATTTTCCTGTATGAGCTAATCGGTAATATTGTAAGAAGTTTTTAATTAGAATTTTAAAGGCTGTCTGGGAGCGAATGGGAGGAGAAAGGGAATAGATTTACGTCCGTGGATTAGTTACTGTTAAAATAATGATAGTAAAAAAAGGAGTTTTTTTTTATAGATTTTTCTTTGTTTGAGGGACATGAGTTAGGGAAGGACGGGGCATGGTTTGTCTCCGCCGACTGTTTAATTGGTTACCGCTAAGACGATGACAGGTCTTCAGTTTCCTTACATTAGCGGGTGACTGGTTGCCGCTAACATTAGAACAAGATTTTCGTCTCCAGTGATAGAATGAGAATGTTTATGTTCTCTGTATTGTAGGCGAGTTTCATCACGTTAAGGCAGGTTAAGTTACGTTTGTGTGAGTCAGGTTAAACTCACTGTAAAGTTAAAACATCTATTATCATAAAAGTAAGTTTCGGGTTTGATATTGCAAGCTGATATTAAGGTGAATATTAGGTTATGTTAAATTAGATTAAGTTAGGTTAAGATAGATTAAGTTAGGTTAGACTTAACAGGAGGTTCATATATGTGATATTATAAAGAATTAATACTGCATGCGCATATAAAGGTGAAGGTTAGCGGCCACTGATCTATACCACGTCTGTAAGGATCGCGTTATTTTAATACCACACTCATTATTACCTTCCCTAAAGACAACTCTCTCTTTCTTCACACAATATTACATGTACCTAACTACACATGCATTCTTCATCTAAAATATAAAAAAAAAGAAAAAGAAAAAAAATCCTTCAACATTCTATGTGTCTTTTTTAGGAACGGGCATTTAGTGGACAATTTTTTCTCAAACCATCCTTTTTTTTTTTTTTTTTTTTTTTGTTGTTGCCCTTGGCCGGTCTAGTTCCCTTACATAAAAAAAGAGGAAAAAAACTACTTGTATTCTTTTCTTAGAGTTCTTAGTACCTGCCCAACAACGATCGTGGGTAGCGGGTGTGCTGCGTGTGTATTTTATTTTGATCTTGTTGATTTGTTACTGAGATTCGTTTGCGCTATTCATGTCATTGTTTGTTTGTTAGTTAGTTTGTTTGTTTGTTGATCTTATATATGTGTTTTTTTAGATGAAGAGTTTTTAGGTTTAGTTTTCTTTGTTTTTGTTTACTTTATTCTATTTTTTGAGACGGAGAATTTTTAGGTTTAGTTTTTTTTATTCGCTTTGTTTATTTTTTCTTAATTCACCCGCACCTTTTGACTGGGAAAAGGGCACTGGTGTAAATTAGGAGTACACTTACTTTCTCTTCTCTACTACTACTACTACTACTACTACTACTACTACTACTACTACTACTACTACTACTACTACTACTATCACCATTATTATTATTATTATTATTATTATTATTATTATTATTATTATTATTATTATTATTATTATTATTATTATTATTATTATTATTATTATTATTAGCTATATTCCTGATCTAACACTTACAAATTATAAATATGCTTAAGACTCAAGATATCATTATCATTGTTATTATTGTTGTTTTCGTTATCATGATTACCACTACTCCTCCTTCTACTATTATTGTTATCATCATTCCCAGCATCATCATCATCATATTATTATTATTATTATCATTATTATATTCATCGTAATTACTGCTAATACTACCACCACCATCACCACCACCAATACAACCGAGATAATTTTTACCTGCATGCATTTCCCGGGGTTGGGTCGGCGGTGGCAGGGATGAAGAGAGACCGCGGCGAGGAGCTGTGCATGGGGAGAAGGAAAGCGAGGCGCCGCAGACTGAATAACGCACAACTCGATTCGTTATGCTTGAACACACTTTTCTTTTTACCAGTCAACCTGCAGCTGAGAAAAGAAAAAAAAAGAGAGAAGAAAAGAAAAACAAAATTATTCACTGTTGTAAAAGAGAAGTATTGGGTATTTAAACAGGTTTATAGGTGATATTATAGAGTAGCGTAGGTTTGATGTATCGCAAAACTAGTGTGAAGATTTACATTATGATAGCGTATAATCATTACCTTCCCTATGACTCACTACGGAAAAGTGAACAAAGAAAACAAAGCAAAACAAAACAAAACAAAAAACCCCATTAACAGCTAAAGGAAAATGAATTAAAAAAAAACAAAAAAACAAAGAAAATGAAAAAAAGAATCCATGTCAAAAAAATATCCGTAGAAAACAAACAATTAAAACAAGATCCTAACATAATAATACCCGAAACCTTCACTACAACCCAATAACAAAGAAAAAACAAAGAAGACAAGAAGAAATACATACATACCGGCAGAAGAGCGCAAACAATCTAGGTCAAGAAATAGTATGTAGAAGAAACAATCTACAATGGAAGTAGGTGAGAGGCGGCAGGCAGGCAGGCAAGACTTACACTACGTCCATGACAAGACAAGGCCGGACATTCAGTTTTTGCCGGGCTGGGTCTTTTACACGTGGCGAGGTGAAACGGCGCGGGCTGGCTGACTGGCTGGCTGGCTGGCTGGCTGGCTGGACGGGGGCAGTAGAGTAATTGTAACCAGACAGGAGCAACAGTCCCAGGTCTGTATTCAGAAACATTCCGCTCTCTCACCACGACCATTTCCAAAAGATACAGAGAGTACAAGACGGGTTTCTATAGGTATTTATCCTGTTATTTATACAGTAACCTTATTCATTTGTCATTAGAATCACAAAAAAGCACTCTTGAAAATTTGTATCACTTGAATAGGAGACTTTTGAAACAGTGAAGGTGCAACGCTGAAATGTTTTTGAATATTGACGAGACTCTGTACTGTCACTCATCGCGATACAAAACACACCGATGGCTCACACACACTGCTACGTTTTTCCTTTCTTTTTCTTTTTCTTTTCTTTTTTTTTATCGTAAGCTGAGTATTTTTTTTTCTCTTTCCCGATTGTGTGTCCAGCGTTTGACTTCCGGATTTAAAGGAAAACTACCACAGGAGATGAAAGGAAAGGATTCAGGCGGTCACTTTCAGCATCCCGCAAAAATTCCCGTGGTGTATGATTCGGATAAGCTTGAAGTTCTCAGCCTTTTATTCATCTTTTTATTATTACCATTGATATTTTTCGTGTAAGCTTTGCCGTTGAGGTTGTCTTTATGTAATTTCGTTTTCAGGACTGTGTGAATGAAGTTAGTATGGCGCTCACACACACACACACACACACACACACACACACACACACACACACACACACACACACACACACACACACACACACACACACACACACACACACACACACACACACACACACATTGTTTAGCTAAATAAATCTAAAAAAAGTAATTATTATCATTACCATTATTGCTCTATTAATTAATTCGTTTTACTGACAGGTGTCACCGTTTAATATTTCTTCTAACATGATGTCGTTCGCGGTGCTTGTCTGAGTTGGAACAAAACTATTAAAAAAACAAACCAAAGCTGGAAGAAACACGTCGTAAGCTTAATCTGTTCCTATATGTATATCTTTTTTCCAACAGTAAATTACGCATCAATTTTTTCTTCCATCACGTATTTTCCCGCTGCTTTTAACGAGAGAAAGAAAGCAAAGCAAAGCAAGGACGAGATTCAGGCCAAGACTATTAACAAATTACAAATAAACAAGCAACGACAAGTCACACAACAAGCACTGATAGAATTTACCCCTTATATCTCCTTTTAATCATCGGTAAGACACCCTATTAATGTCTTCATATGATTTTTTGTCTACAGCGCATCACTTACGTTATTATCAAAGAGGAGTCAAGACACGTTCTCTGCTCGATCTCGCCCCTTACTTTATTGATTTACTCGAAAGCTTCACCAGTATTATTTATCTTTTTCTTCTCGCCATGTTTCTTGCAGCGCGCGTCCCACTCTCGCTATTAAAACCGAACTGAACCGCCGCAACAGAAGGAATTTAGGAAAGTGGCCGTCTAGAAAATTACTAGGATGAGTCACAATGAATTACGTAAATAGTATATAATTCCCCCCCCCC
>CM035181.1:10884295-10891795 GCA_020233015.1 Callinectes sapidus
TGAACAGCTGATAAACAGCTGACTAAATACAACCCAACCCAAATATTACAATGTCACATACTACAATGGCACATATAAACTTACCTCCTCCAGAGCAATCATGTGGTATATGCTCAAAACTCTGTGTTCTGGAAAGCATAAAATGCGATACATGTAACAAATATATCCACCCTAACTGCTCTAAATTACCTGCATATGCGCTAGTTAACTGGATCACGACTCGATATAAATACAAGTGTGAACCTTGCGTTCGTATCTCAATGGATGACGAGGAATATGATCAAAAATATGCTTTCGTCTCTAATCTTCTCATCAATGATTCAGGGAATGAAAGTAATGGAGACCATGAGGATAGTGTGTGTGAGCAGTCGTCACAAGCAAAATCCACTGCGACCTCAGATAACCTACAAAATGATATTGTTATAGAGAATGACATTATTAGGGAACAGAAGCGTGGTGACTACGAACAACCACGAAAACTGACCTCACCTGGTCCCAACAAACCCAACTCCCGGGACTCCCTAGCCCTGCTTCCTACCACAACCACCTCTAACACTAATAACACAGAAAGTAGTGTTAGAAATAGTAATAAGAAGACCCAAATCTGTAGATTCTATAAGACTCACTCATGCAAATACGGGTGTTCAGGAAATAAGTGCAACTATGCACACCCGAAAGTCTGCTACAAGTACAGGACTTATGGTCGAGACACAAAAAGAGGTTGCACATCTCAAACATGTACCCACTATCATCCTACTATATGCAAAAATTCAGAAAAAGACAGACTTTGCCTACACCTCGAATGCCCCTATCGTCACCTAAAAGGCACTCAACGCTACCAGCCAGAATCACCCACCTCACCCACATCATACACTAGCACCAGTAAACCAAGTCGACCTTACCCCCACACAAATCATCATCAGCCTACCAACCAATATCACCGCAATGATGACCTACAGCAGAAAAACCTTCATTTTTTATACACAGACATCCAAGAGATGAAGTACCAACTAGCACAAGTAATGAAACTTTTGCCAATACAAAGGGACCAGAATCACCAACATCACCCAGTCCCCCTACCCAACATGACCCACCCTCCGCCGTTTCTCCACTAAGCAACATTATAACAGCGAATATAGAGGGTCTGATTCCTTATAGATTCAAAGAAAAGTTACCCCTAATTAAGGAATTAATGACAGACTCACGTGCCCTAATTGCATCCTTCACTGAATCCCACCTTAACCATAACATCAAAGATGCGGAGGTTCATATCAATAACTACAATATCATACGCACCGACCGCATTAAGAAAAAGAAAGGTGGTATCATTACATACATAAGAGAAGAACTCACACCTGATACCCAAGTTCTCCTCTCAACCTCCAACTCATATACCGAGGCCCAAGTAATCTATATAAAGAAGCTAGACCTCATCTTCACCGTCATTTATCGTCCACCAGACTGCCCCATCCAAGCTTTTCTCGAAGTCATCAATAATATCCGCAGTCTACTAGATAAATTTACCCCCGAACCAAAGCTCATCGTTACAGGAGACTTTAATCTACCAATTATAGATTGGTCCACGGACTCCATCAATGGAGGCTCACACAGTGACCGGTCTCAGGCACTCCATCTTCAATCCTTTGTCCAAGATTTCTTCCTAACTCAGATAATTACAACCCCAACCCGTCAAAAGAACATACTTGACTTGGTTTTGATCAACGATGATGACCTAATACACAACCATGATGTACTAATAACCAACCTAAGTGATCATAACCTAATCAATATCGCCACCAACATTAACTTATCAGTGACCCAACCAAACTATAGTAAAGTACCTGAGTTACCTACCAACTTCTCAGATCTCAACTTTTTTAGTCAAGACGTTTCATGGGATGGTATATGTGAACTCCTACACTCAACTGACTGGTCCACCTCCCTAGACCATCTCACCCCTAACGAACAACTAGACTTAATACTCGGCACTCTTCTAAAAGCATCAATACATAATGTACCATTGAAGTCAAGTAGAAATGACAAGACATCAATAATACCAAAAGACAGAAGGCTTCTCATGAGAAAAAGAGGCAAATTAAGAAGGAAACTGAAGAACACTATTAATAATGACAAGTTTGCACAATTAACCCAGCAAATTTCAAGCATTGATGCAGCCCTAGTCAACTCCACCTCATGCGAGCTTGCTCACAAAGAAGCAATGGCCGTGAAAAGTATCAAAGAAAACCCAAAATATTTTTATACATACGCTTTCAAGAAGTCAAAAATAAAGACCCCTGTTGGTCCACTCAAGGACGGTGATAAGATAATCACTGACTCGCATGAAATTAGTAATATACTAAAAAAAACAATACGAATCAGTCTTTAGCACACCACTTCAAGAAAAAACCATCAATTGTGCAGTAGATCTCTTCATGTCCCCGGAACAGGCGAACCAAGACCAACAACTCCACAACATCACCATTAGCATCACTGATATAACTGAAGCTATAGTAACACTAAGCAACAACTCAGCGGCTGGCCCTGACGAAATACCAGCAATCTTTCTTAAAAAATGTGCAGGTGTGCTGGCAAAGCCACTCCTCACATTCTACCAAAATTCTCTTGCAACAGGTATCGTGCCACATCTCCTCAAATCGGCAAAGATCACCCCAGTTTTCAAAGGGGGTTCACGAGGTGAGGCCAAGAACTATAGACCAATAGCTCTCACTTCGCACATAATCAAAGTCCTTGAAAAAATAATTACCAAGAAAATCACTACGTATCTTGAAGATTCAAACAAAATGAACGACGGACAGCATGGTTTCAGGAGAGGTCGATCGTGTCTATCCCAACTTCTTGCACATCACGATCGGATCATCACCTCCTTAGAATCAAATACTATGATTGACGTGGTTTACTTAGACTTCTCAAAGGCATTCGACAAGGTTGACCACGGGGTTCTGCTCCATAAACTGCACAACTTGGGAATCTCAGGTCAACTGGGTCTTTGGGTCTCTGCTTTTTTAACCAATAGGACCCAATATGTTGCTGTCAATGGAGCCTTGTCATCAGTGTCGTCTGTCATGAGTGGAGTTCCTCAAGGCTCTGTCCTGGGACCATTACTGTTTCTTATCCACATCCATGACATAGACTCAAACATCACCAACTCCACTATCACTTCCTTCGCTGATGACACGCGCATTACTAAAATGATTAATACTGATGAAGATGTTGCCCTTCTACAAAATGACCTCAAGAGAATATATGAATGGGCAGACACCAACAACATGAAATTCAATAATAACAAATTCGACCATCTTAGATATACAACAACACCAACCCAACTAACAAATGCATCCTACAAGGCACCTGATGGCTCCATCCATAGCTACCCAGACTAACGTCAGAGACCTCGGTGTATGCCTCTCAAATGATGCTACATTTTCGCTGCACATTACCAATACAGTTAAAAAAGCGCGTGGTCAACTGGGCTGGATACTCCGCACATTTAAAACGAGAGACCCCATTCCGATGCTGACCTTGTACAAATCTCTGGTTGTCCCCCTGTTGGAATATTGCTGCCAGCTGTGTTCCCCTTGGAAACCTGGAGATATCCAAGCACTTGAATCGGTACAGAGATCATTCACCTACCGCCTATCTACTGTAAGACACCTAAACTACTGGGGGCGAATCAATACCCTCAAACTCTACTCTCTGGAGCGGCGTAGAGAGCGATACATGATTATCTACGTCTGGAAGATAATGCGGGGCCTATGTTCAAATGATATAGACATACGCTTCCACGACCACCAACGACTAGGCCGACTCTGTAACATAAGTAGAGTTCACCCACGGGCCCTTACCAGAGTCAAGACTCTAAAGAGCAATTCCTTTGCTATACGTGGTCCAATGCTCTTTAACTCACTACCACCATACTTACGAGCCCTCACCAACGTCACCCTAGACCAATTCAAAGCAAAACTTGACCTGTTTCTACAAGAAGTACCGGATGAGCCGCACCTACCGCACTACTACTCCCGCACCCCAACCAACTCAATATTGGACAGGTTGGCTCTTCGACGGGCGGACGGCAACTTCACCTACCCTGGGGAGGCGACCCATCGCGACCCCGAAGTAGAGCACCGCATCTAGCGGCGCTGACTGCTTCGCACTACTTCACAGGATTCACAGTGTGTGTGTGTGTGTGTGTGTGTATGTGTGTGTGTGTGTGTGTGTGTGTGTGTGTGTGTTTGTGTGTGTGTTACTTGCCCCCGTAACATACACACACACCACCATCGAAAGAAAAAAAAAACTGTATGTGTGTGTGTGTGTGTGTTTGGATACTCGTGGTGGACGGACGTGTTCCCCCAGAGCTCCGCACCGTGAAACACCGTGGAGGGAGGTCGTGATTATAGTGGTTCTATGACTATAGTTAATCAACTGATCTGGTGTTCAGCTGAGTCTCGTCATGGCTGGTGCCGGTGGAACTGACTCGAGCAACAAATGTGGACAATGTCTTGAAGTGAATGACAATAGCAAATCGAGCGTGGTAACATGTATAATGTGTAAAAAAGGTTTCCATACCTCATGTGTTTACCTTGGTGGAATCAAAAGCACGAACTTGCCTCATGTTAATTGGCTGTGTAATCACTGTGCCGAAGCAATTCGTGTGAAGCCTACCATGAATACTGATGGATTGGTGGAGTTGAAAGCTGAACTGAGAGAATTAAAGGATTTGGTTTTGAAAAGCTTTGCAGAAATGCGTGGAGAGGTAAATAGTGTAGTGTAGAAGTCAAGCAATGAAATGAGTGTTTCTGTTGAGGAAACAGTGAGAGAGGTAGTGACGTCAGCAGTCACGAATGCGAGAGAGAGCATGGTCACTGGCGAGTCAGCCATGGAGGGGGGTGACTGGACTGAAGTGGTGAAGAGGGGGAAGAGGAAGAGAGGGAAAAACTTGCTAGTTGTGAAAGCTAACAACAATTATGAAAAAGCTACTGATAGGAAAGTGGACATTGCAACGGCTTTAGCAGGCGTGCCTATTAATGATTCTAAGTTTACTGCTGGTGGTAATATTGTTATGAATTTTGATAATGAAGCAACAAGGAATG
Source organism: Callinectes sapidus (assembly GCA_020233015.1). Lineage (NCBI taxonomy): Eukaryota > Metazoa > Arthropoda > Malacostraca > Decapoda > Portunidae > Callinectes > Callinectes sapidus. The sequence continues at coordinate 10,889,404 of CM035181.1, forward strand.
AAGCAGCTGAAAGGTTGAAAACTATTAATAATGTGGAGATCAGAAATGTGAATAAAATCATGCCGAAAATTATGCTATGTAATGTTAACAAAGAAGAGGACAAGGATGAGTTATTGGCTAAACTAATTGAGAAGAATGAGTGTTTATAAGTTATAGAAGGTGTTGGAGAGAAAATGAAGTTGTTATTTGAGAAACCGGCCGCGGGTGGAACTGTTCATTACATCATAAGGTGTGATCCGATTGTTCGAGCTAGTATTCACCGACATGGGGATGTGTTGAGGGTTAAGTGGGGCAGATATAAGGTTCGAGACCGTTATCATGCCTTGATGTGCTTTCATTGCCAGAGATTTGGCCACATGAAGACTAAATGCAGTGATAAGGCAAAGGGTGACAAACCGAGATGTCCTAAGTGTGCAGGCGAACATGAAATGAAGCTAATTTTAAGAAATGTATTAACTCTGTGAGGGCTAACAGGAGCAGTGAGCCTGGTCATACAGTAAATGAACATTGCTGTCCACTAGTGATGTCTGAACTATTGAGAGTCAAGGAAAACACTGATCATGGCTATGCACAATTATGTGAATATTAAGTGTGGTTTAGTAAATATTCAATCTGTGAGAAACAAGACTTATGATTTACGTGATTTAATTAATAATGAAGGCCTGGATTTACTAGCTGTTACTGAAACTTGGATGGGAGACTATGAATTGGCAGTGATACATGAAATGACCCCTGACACTCATACGTTCCTTCATGTTACAAGACATAATGCCCGTGCAGGTGGCGTAGGAGTCTTTCTCTCTAAATCGTTTAAGAAAATAAAGAAGTGCACAGTTGAATAACAGGAGACATATGAGCTGCTTCAAGTTGAGTGTGAATTAAATAACAATAAGATTACGCTAATTATAGTATATAGACCCGCTTACTCGAGCAAGAGTAGCTTTATTGATGAGCTCAAGACCTACCTCGACTCTATTGACATGGTTGGTGCTGATATTATCGTTTGTGGCGACTTTAATATATGGATGGACGATTTGGGTGCTCGCTATGTTCCGGAGTTCGTGGATATGATGGACTCTTTTAACCTTGTTAATATGGTGGGGGAGTCGACAACAATAGGTGGACACACAATCGACTTGGTCTTCGCAAATAAGGATATTGATCTGGTCAAAGATGTGAAGGTCGAGGAAATTTTCAGTATATCACCGGTGCATAAGTTAATATTTTTTAAGGTGCAACTAACAATTGAAAGGAAACAGAAAAAGATGATCAAGTTTCGCTCTAAGAAAAACTTTAATTCAGAGTTATTACTAGACACAATATATAACGGTATATCATATGGAAGAGTTGCTGCGTGTCCACACGGGGTAGAGAGTAAAGAGAAGTGTCTTACGTGTCTTGATGATCTCTTCAATAGCGTTGCCAAGGAACGGTATGAGGAAATGTGCCCTATTATTGAAAAAGAAATTGTGATTGTTAACAGTGCTCCGTGGTATAATGAGGTGGTTGATCGTGCAAAAAAGCAAAAGAAAAGTAAGGAACGGCAGTGGCGTAGATGTAAGACAGAAGTATCTAGACTTGAATACACCCGGGCCCGTAATGATATGAAGAAAATTATTGATGTGAGAAAACGTGAGTACTACCAGAATAGGACTGTACAAGCGGCTGGCAACGTTAATAAGCTGTACAAAATCTTAGACAACATTACTGGAAGAAAAAATGTAATAGGTTGCCCGAGGGTTTTTCAGATGATAAACTTGCAAATGACTTCATTCGATTCTTTGATGCAAAGATTGTAAATGTAATAAGAAGTTTTATTAATGCTTCGGAGGATGATTTATTGTTGGAGGTTTCAGTTCCGAGGCACAGGCTGACATCATTTACATCCATTACTTCAGTGTCTCTGAAATCGATATTAAAAAAAGCAAAGCCAACGTATTGTGCTAATGATCCATTGCCCATCGGTGAGCTACTTCATAGTGACAACATTGACCTATTAAGTAGGATACTGGTTGACCTCGTGAACCTCAGCATTGTAAGTCATACTTTCCCTGACATGGAGAAGAGGGCGATTGTGAGGCCGATACTTAAGGGTGCGTTGGATCCACAGTGTCTGTCGTCATATCGTCCGGTATCGAACTTAACTTTTCTTTCTAAGATTATGGAGAATGTGATTCTGGAGCAACTAAGCGAACATGTGCGATTAGTGGAGGCTCTTCCTGATAATCAATCGGCATATCGACGGTTATACTCGACGGAGACGACACTGTGTTCAGTGGTGAACGATATGCAGATGCTGATGGATGAGGGAAAGTGTGGGATTCTTATACTACTTGACTTGAGTGCGGCTTTTGACACTGTTGTGCATGACATCTTGCTACGTGACTGTGAA
>CM035181.1:10896795-10906779 GCA_020233015.1 Callinectes sapidus
GCTGGAATATTGCTGGGATGAAAGATAAACTTCAAGACCCAAATATACTTCAATTTATTCTCAAGTTTGATATCGTGTGGATATTAGAGGCCAAGAAATACTTCAACTCGAGCGTGCCGGGATTCACTCTTTAGTAGAACGTGTCAAGAGAGGGCCATCACCAGGGTGGCGTAGTGATGTTGGTGAAGAGCAAGCTGGCAGAAAGCATCAGTCGAGTGGACACAGATACTGAAGGACAGATTTGGATAACGTTCTCTTGGTGGCTGAATATGAAGCTGGGAGGAGTGTACATCCCTCCGGAGGACTCACCCTACTATCAACCAGTACACTTTGGGAACCTTGTCCAGCATAGCGCCGGTGCCGACAAAATCGTTGTGATGGGAGACTTTAACTCAAGGGTAGGCACGCCACGTATTAAAGACAAGAATGACAATATGTATGCCTATAGAGATGTATCAGACATTTTTGTAAACGAACACGGGAAAACCCTGATGAACGTTTGCAATAACAACTCACTCGTCGTGGCCAATCACCTCTACCATACAGGGAGACAGCTGGGAGGAAAATTGTCCTTCAAGAGGCGCCACAACTGGATATCCGAAATTGACCTATGCATAGTAAGAAATGACTGTATAGACTTATTACAAGAGGTATATGTCAACCAAGAGATTCCAGGGTCAGACCACGCTCCACTTTGTGTAAAGCTGCGCACCGACACTAAGGAGGCCCCGTCACCGCACGTTTTGCTGCAGAGAGCGTCATCGTTGGGACAGCATTACTGTGCACATCAAGCGGAACGCAGGATGCAGAAAAGTATGCCATATAAAGAAGTTGACATGGACCGCTTGATCAGAACACTACAGGCAGTGGCACCTCCCACGATGGAAATGGTCAGCGATGCAGCAAGCATGGAGGAGGTGATAATGGAGGGATGTCGTACTGTTACCGAGGCAGCTGCCAGCCACACCCGCCAAGACTCACTTGATCCCGGTCACCGCTGGGACCAGACCCATCCACGGTGGAAGCGCTTATTGGATACAAATGACCCCAAACTAATATGGAAATCTATAAACTGGAAAGGAAATATTGAAAGTGATGCTCTTACTACACCAAATGACGATCAGTTTAAGGAACATTTTGAGCATCTTCTAGGGTCACAGAATATCGAATATGAGGATAATCTCGTTGATTCACCTTATGTGCCGGTGTTGGATGACCCATTTACGATGGAAGAGTTAAGTCAGGCAGTGAAGAGTTTGAATGTCAACAAAAGTTTCCTTGGTATTTGTCCAGGGATAATGAGAAAACTGCCTATATCTTGGTTCACGTTTTTTCTTGCTATTTTGAATTTTGTATTTATGAGATGTTGTTACCCTCTGGCTTGGTGCTATAGTAAACTTATTGTATTATTTAAGTCAGGAAACAGGATGATGTGCAATAATTATAGAGGAATCAGTATAATGGACACACTCTCTAAGATCTACGATATACTCTTACTGAACAGGTTAAAGCTTTGGTGTCACATAGATCAATGTCAAGCTGGTGCCCAGAAAGGCAGAGGATGCTTAAAACAAATAGTAACCTTGAGATTGTTATGCGACTACGTAAAGTATAAGAAAGTGAAGTTGTATGTTCTTTTTGTAGATTTCAGTAAAGCCTACGACAGAGTCCCCCGAGAAAAGCTGATAGAGAGATTAAAAAGTTTTGGATGCGGTAGAATAATGTTGAAGGCTATTAAAGCCATGTACAAGAGCACTAAAAATATATTGAAATCGGCAACTATTAATGCATCAATCGGCGTTCGTCAGGGGGCTCCGTCCAGTTGTTTACTCTTTGTAATATACATTGATCATATGGTGCGAATGATTAAGAGAGCAGTTGGAGATGATGGTTTTTTGGGTATGTTGCATGTATTGTTACTGATGGATGGTTACAGGCAGGCAGCTGCGGGACGCCATACCTGTGGAGGGATCGCGCTACCTAATCGACGAGCAATGGGGCAGAGCACTTCGCGCCCGTGAACGCGCCATGATCCACACAGCAGTTACCTCTTCGCTACGGCACGACCAGAGGGCCCACCAGTTGACACCCCTGGGACCCGGGCAGCGAGTCCGCATCCAAAACCCATCTAGCGGGCGCTGGGACTGCATGGGAACCGTAATCGAGCTCTCAGCACCTCGTCAATATCTGATGAGGCTAGACGGCAGCGGGAGAGCGGCGATAAGGAACAGGCGGCATCTCCGACCGCTCGCCAGTAGCCCTCAGCTGTCAGAACAGGAGTCATCAGTCCCCGCCGCCTCACCAGAGTCACCAGTCCCCGCCGCCTCACCACGGCCTCACCGCATCAGGCGCGCACCAAGACACCTTGATGATTATTTTATGAACTCTCCTGCTTAGCCTAGTCCAGTGTAACAGCTAGGGACACCTTGTGTTATGTTTATTGTACCTTATTATTCTCTGTTCATTTAATTTTGTTTCATTACACTGTGCTGTGTAATTGGGGGGAGACTGTAGGGGTTCGTACTGCGGTACGATATGTTGGGCTATATTTATACCGGCATCGTGCAAACCCACGCCAGTTGGAGCCCGGCTCGCACAGTTGACCGGTTCGTGTACTCCCTCGTTCCTCAATAAACTTCAGGAAGTCTACGGTACTTCTGGCTTTGTCTCACACCCCAACACTCATATTTAGCAATGATGTTAGTCATTGACATAAATTAGAATATAGGTACGTATTAAACAATGTTTTAGGCAACTAAAGTGTTCATCATTCAGAGATTTCTATGAGATAAGTGGGCCCGTCACTAGGCTACGATGCTGGCGCCGCGAAACCCTCGATTTAGGGCCCCCTCACACGAGGCGTTTTCCAACGCGCGTTAGGAAACGCGGCGTTCGGCGCTATCCTTCACACGAGGCGTTTCTAAACGCGCGTTCACGCGACGTTTTGTGTGTGTGTGTGTGTGTGTGTGTGTGTGTGTGTGTGTGTGTGTGTGTGTGTGTGTGTGTTTGCGCGCCAAAAACAATGCAGAGAGCCACACAACCAGTGCCAGGATGGACGTGGAAGAGGCAGTGTGTGTTTGGCTATTGTATCGCCGTTTGAAGCGGCGCAAACAGCGAAATAGAAAATATTGGGTTCATCCAATATTGCAAGACAGACCTGCCCATGGCATGCACACCACCTTGTACCCGCGTCTGAGAGAACATAAAACCAAGTTTTTCAATTATTTTAGAATGTCAGTGAAATCCTCAACCCTCCACGTGGAGTATCGCAGGGGTTGCCATAGTAACACAATCTCTCTCCTCATTGGTAGTAGCGCAGCCAATTAGAGAGCGCGCCGCTTGAAAAACGCAGCGTTAGCTAGATATTCGACGTAACCGCGGCGTCAGGAAAAACGCCGCGTTGCGTGTGAGGGGTCCCATAGAATACCAATGACTGCAAACGCGCGTTCGAAAACGCCTCGTGTGAGGGGGCTCTTATTGGCCTTGTTTGAAGCATATAGACAATTGCTGCCTTCCACACCAGAGAAATATTATAGATATATTCTGTGTGGATACTAGGATGGTGTTGAACTCATAATGAGTGAATGGTTCAGCAGAGGTGGTCCACTAGATGCCCTTGCTTCACCACTTACACGGCAGACTCCATTATTATTGGTCTGCATATGTACAGTAGATCCTAGTATCTTTGTCCTGAACGTGCATATAATAGAATAACATGTACCCTGACAGAGGAGCAATGAAACATTTGCAGAAACCCTAAACAATAGTGTGTGTGTTTTTTTTTTTAATGTGTATCAAACTTTATTAAGAAACTAAGTTCACCATATTACACAACATTAAATTGAATGTTGAAATTGTAAAGAATAATTATATATATACAAATTTACAGACACTTCCTTTAGTGGAGAAGCAAAGGTCCCAGCTGCTGACCCTCACCCAGGAGAGGGAGGCTATCCTCACCTCCAAGGCCTCCAACCCTTAACTCCCAAGAATGAAAGCCAAGGCCTGTGCTGAAATTACTACTAGGTTCACTGCCTGTTTACCAGGCAGGCCCTGAGCCATGGACCACCAAGCATCTCAAAAGAAGCTGGGACCATTTCAAGAGGAAGTATGTTTGATTTTCAAGTTATTTGTTTCATCTATGTATTATATTATACTCATTTGGAAATATTCCCTTTCTTTATAGCTGTCATATGATTGTATATCTATGTATTATATTATACTCATTTGGAAATATTCCCTTTCTTTATAGCTGGTTTATAATTGTATATCTAGATTTTTTATTAGTTTTTCCTTTTATAATGATCATTTTTTTATTAATTTCAGCACCACAAACAAGCTAGAATATTATTTCATGAAACTACTTTTTATTGTTAATTTGATGGTAGTCAATATTATTCAATCTATAAACTAAAAGAGAGATGAGCTCAAGGTCTTGCATACATTACAAAGAGAAGCAAATTCATCCTCAATATTACATGCCAGAATTATTAGGGTTAAGCAAAGAACTAGATTGTTTGATTATGGATAATGGACTAAAAGATCAATGGTTCAGTGATGTGTAAATTAAAGAAAAGAATAGGTGGTTGTGTGTGTGTGTGATTTTTTTTTCTTTTAGTATTATCTTTTGTGTGTGTGTGTGTGTGTGTGTGTGTGTGTGTGTGTGTGTGTGTGTGTGTGTGTGTGTGTGTGTGTAAAGGAAATGTATTTTTTAATATTAATTTTTTTTTTTTTTGTATAAATAAAATTCTAATGAAATTCCCTTTTATTTTATTTCCACTGAATGCTTTCCTTTTTTAACATTGTAAAACAGAAAAACTAAGCTTAAAAGTATTCAAAGCCAATATGAATGTCGGTAAACTTAAGATAGTTATATATATATATATATATATATATATATATATATATATATATATATATATATATATATATATATATATATATATATATATATATATATATATATTACAGTTTCCTCACCAACACAAATAAAATAATCAGCATAGACTAGTGTCCTCAAAAAGAGTTAATTCAGAACCCTTTCCCTCATAAAATAGCACCTTCCAAACTGTTCTGTCCAGTCACAAAAACCTCTCAGTTGGGCACTTGTTCCCAGGGCAAAACAGGTGCCTCTGTTAAAACTGAAAACTGCACGACCCCTAGCCTTGTAATGGAGAAAGAACAACACAATACAAACTTCCAAGTAGAATTGCATTGTTGTGGAAGTGGAATCCCATCACAAATTGGAGCAAGGTACAACTTAAGGGGTAAAATCACGCTGCAATCTCTGCTTGCCTGCTGTTACCTAATGCTGTGTGTTCTTGGTGTTCTGGTGCTGGGACGTTTTCCACTACTCTGATCTCTGGCCCTTTCTCCACTGGCATTCCTGAGAGGTGCTGCTAGAATACTAAACCTCTTTTTCAATATTCCAAACATCCTCTCTATACAACTGCACTGCGGGTTTTTATGTGAGTCTGATCGAATTTTTTCTCATGTTGTTCACTTGGATTGGTATATGGAATAAGGAGATAGGAGAGGCAAGGATAGCCACCATCACCAAAAAAGAAGCCTCAATGATGGCCGGTCTGATGAGTCTGGCAGGAGCGAGACTCAATGAAAATTCTTGAGTCATGTACACTGCCAGGCCAGTTTACAACAACGCTTGTGTCCTTGATAAAATTCAGCACCATCTCCACACATTCTCTGATGGGATGAAAGTTCATTAAATCCAACATATGCATGCATCCGGGCATGCCTGCTTTTTTAGAGAAGGATTACATGATGGTACACTTCTCTTCTGGTGTAGGGAACCTGATATGCCTTGCCGAGACTTCCGTGATGGCATAGACCACCCTCCTGATGCAGCAGCCTGCACTGGCCTGCGATATTATCAGCAACTAACAGTTGCAAACCAGGCGAGATACGGAAATCTGGAAATATTAATGACTACGTTTTAATTTAAACACATGTAAAATATTATTATCTAATATGTACATACGTGTTGTATAATTTCATCACATGGCATATTACTGATAATATTGATCTTCATACTATCTAAGTAAAATTTTTGGATACATCAATATTCCTTTTGTTGTTTTCTCTATCAAAAGTTCTGAGTTGCTTCTCTCAAAGACTAGTTTCACTATGCATGCACAGTCTGATCACTAAATTACCAAACAAGTGAACAAATATATCTAATTTTTATTACTATTACACTTAACTGATGAGAATTTACCAGAAAGATAAGATATTGATATTTTAATACTATTTGGTTGAAATCCCCAATATTTAATTGATGGTTAGCTTTATTTAATAAATTTTCTGGTGCACAGCTTCACTATAAAAAATGTGGCTGGATTTACATCAATGTTCCATGTTATCTATGCTTTTTTCATTTCTTTTGTTGAATGTTATGCACTATTGGTAACAAATTAACATATTTTTTCTCTAATATTAACTTTTTTGTATGGCTAACACTTTAGAACTACTTTGTTTGGGGGAGCAGTTGCCCATAGCTGGTCTGCTTTCTGCATCAATGCTATGCACAGGCACACGGCTAATATGATCAATTTACATATGAAATGTTTTTTTTCTCATTGAAATAGTAATAATAACTCTAGTTTTTCTCTCGTGATAATAAGAATACTACCTCTCCCTGTGGCCAGTTTGGCTTCACTGTGTTTGATGTTTTACATTTACCTGATTCCCTGTACTGTTACCATTTTACACTTCTACCACTAAAATATCACTTGTGGCAGTGTTGGTTATCTACTTAACGCACTATATAAAATAAATATTGATAGTAATGATGATGATGATAATAATAATAATAATAATAATAATAATAATAATAATAATAATAATAACAATAATAATAATGATAATAATCACAATAATAATGATAATAATAATGATAATAATAATAATAATAATAATAATAATAATAATAAAAATAATAATAATAATAATAATAATAATAATATAATAACAATAATAATAATAATAATAATAATAATAATAATAATAATAATAATAATAATAATAATAATAGTAACAACAACAACAACAACATCATCATTATCATCAAGGAGAATAAAGACAACAAAAATAGTAACAACAGCATCGTCATTAACAATGATATCTTGAATGTAAGAAGAAAATTGTATTCCCTCTCACGAATACCACTAAAAGAAATAGTAGTGTACTTCGTTGCCATATGGACACACACACACACACACACACACACACACACACACACACACACACTACGAACGAACCCCTTTCACACATTACAAACCCCACAACGACGAAGAGTGATGAGGGAAGGGGTGAGGGGAGGGAAGGCAGGAGAGTCCGAAACAGAGGGTTGCCAGCTGGTAAATAACAGCTGGCGATATGACACGCATGCATCACCAATTACATGACACTGCCCCAAGGTGACACGTAAGGAGGGGCGCTGACACAAGCATTGGGGGGTGGAGGGGAGGAGGTGCCGTACCCTCGTGTCACTGTGCCCCGTGCCCACTCCACCCCCTCCCCATCACAGTGGCACGGTTAGCGCCCTCACATCACGCCTCGCCCGCCTCCCAGGACATGACTCCAGGACCGGGCCAGTTCAGGGGCGCCGGGGACAACTGGACTTATGAATGACATGCAACAGGCTGCCACCACGACCACCACCACCACCGCCACCACCAGCACAGACCAACCACCACCAGCAGCAGTACCATACGGCGCCGCACACCACACAACGCACCACTCGTCGCGGCGTGTCAGGTGATGGGGAGGGACACGGGGATGGTCAGGAGGTAGTACTCACGAAGAAGAACGGTGGGCGTGGTCTAGGTGCCCTGTCTGCTCCAATATGCTGTTGTGGAGAGTGGCACGTCCATATGTTCACCACAGCTCTGATAAACAGCTGTTCAAAGTGAGGTTCCACAAACTGCCGCCAGAGTGCATCGAGTGACGTCAGAGGACTCCATTCACGTCGGGGGTGGGGGCCGCGGCCGAGTGCGAGAGGAGACTGAGTGGAGGGGGCGGCCACAGTCAAGGGCCGGGCACGCGCTACGGCCTATAGGAAGCGAAGAGGAGCTCCTGCGAGTCTGGAAACACACGCGTTGCAATCGAAAGGGCGAGGGGGTGGAATAGACAGGGCAGTGCAGGGGTCGTGTGGCTAGAACGATGGCAGGAACGTGACGAAACTGAGAGAAAAAGGGCGAACGCGAGGGGAACTTTAGCGAGGGGATGCGAGGCGAGGAGTGAGCAAGCGCATGTGCGACGATAGGATCGAAGTCCCTTGAGTAGGAGGAGAGAGAGAGAGAGAGAGAGAGAGAGAGAGAGAGAGAGAGAGAGAGAGAGAGAGATATATTCTTCATCCTTCAGCACGTGCATAAAAAAATGAGAAAGAGAGAGAAAAGAATATAATAGAACAACTCTTAGCATTTAATATCTTTAGGTTTAGACTTAACAAGGATGAAGTTGAGAGGACAGAAAAAGGCAGAGAGAGAGAAAGAGTGAGGAAGCAGTGAATACGGGAAGACAGAGGGGAGAAGAGGGCCCTGAGAAGGATATGGGAGGATTCTCAATACCATAAACCGGATTAGGCAAAGGCAACAGGTCCAGGTAATACTGTAGCCAGGCCGCGTGGTATCGGTTAGGTCAGTGTGGCGTTGTGGTGAAGTGGCAGAGAGAGAGAGAGAGAGAGAGAGAGAGAGAGAGAGAGAGAGAGAGAGAGAGAGAGAGAGAGAGAGCACAAACAGGCAAGCAAAGACAGACTGATAGGCAGATAAAGAATGAGAAAGTCACACAAGCAGAGAGAGAGACACCAGATGGCATGAACAGCAGACGCTCGTAAAATCTGTATCCCAACACTAGTGGAGATTTCTCATTGCATAATTTTGTTCTTCGTAATAACAGTGCTACATCGTTTAATATTCGTCACTTAATATTCCGTTCACTTATACTCGGGAAACACATTTGAAATATTAAAAGGAATATACACAAATATATAATCCATAAAATAAACTTTGATACACTGACGGAAGATAAAAGTGGCAATAAAAGATAGTATTTATCATTTTCTCATCCACACTTGGAAGTCTCAGTCAATATTCAAGGTCATCTGGTGAGGAATGTAAAGGTTAATTATCTTGAATGCTCTCACAGATCCGCCCCCATTCCTGGCCACCTGCCGCACCTTTCTTCTCCTGTCATTAACGCGCACACCTGTGGAGCTCCGACACAGGTGCGCTACTGCGAAATGTACGAGTGATACTGACGACTGATTTTTGTACAGATAGATCAGTGTAATTCTTATATGCATATCTGTAATGTGAGAGAGAGAGAGAGAGAGAGAGAGAGAGAGAGAGAGAGAGAGAGAGAGAGAGAGAAGGATCAGCAAAGAAATTTGTTATTGAATAGGAATGGACGCAAGCAAACGTATAGGAAACAAGAGACGAGACAGAGGAATATTTCTTCTCCCTTAACGTCTCTCGCCATGACGTTCCTCACTACAACACCCTCCGGACAACATCATTGAGGTGTGGACCAGCACTGTGCACCTCCGAGAACCGTCATGGAGTGTGTGTGGTGTCAGGGACTCTACCTCATCCTTCGCCAACAGTGAACATATGGTGGCAAAAGATGAGGTTCCTCGGCTTCCTTCCCTCCGTGCTTCGCGCTCAGTGTGTGACGTGGCGAGGCTTTGTGCAGTCCGTCAGTTGCCTCGTGACTTGTATTGTCGGAGTACGTACGTGACAGTAAAGCATCAGAAAGCCGTCCACAAGCAGCGCTCTGTCAACACCAGGCAACACAAAACATGCAGCCTTCCTCCTCCCGCCCTCGCCGCCAACACCCTGACACAGCTTGACGGCGTGGTGTACCAACACGGTGCAGAGCAGCCAGGCTCTCTCAAAGTAAACTGTAGGGATGATGCATAGGTTGCGACACTCTCTCTCTCTCTCTCTCTCTCTCTCTCTCTCTCTC
>CM035181.1:10920153-10927653 GCA_020233015.1 Callinectes sapidus
AGAGAGAGAGAGAGAGTAGTTGCGTTTATTACAGGATTTCCATCTGCCACTAACAGGTTGCGCCCATTTCTTCCCCTCCCACGCTTCTGTGAGCTATTATAAGTTCCGTGTACTTGCAAATTAATCTTATAAGTAACTCTCTAAAGAAGCAACGCCATCAAGGGCCAGCCGAGGACATTAATGCGGACAGGTAGGTAGAAAATAACCTAATTTACGTTCACTCATCACGTGAAGTACCATGAAACACAAGTATAATTTAGTATTAAGATTTCCAAGAATAGTGATAATGGAATGACGCTGTTATTACTGTTGCTATTACTACCACTACCACCACCACCACCACCACCACCACCACTACTACATCTACTACTACTACTACTACTACTACTACTACTACTACTACTACTACTACTACTACAACTATTACTGCTACTAAAAATAACGATAATAACAATACTTTTAATGATGTAGATAATAACACTGGCTAGTAATGAAAGGTACTCTCTCTCTCTCTCTCTCTCTCTCTCTCTCTCTCTCTCTCTCTCTCTCTCTCTCTCTCTCTCTCTCTCTCTCTCTTTCTCAGACATTACTTACTTATTCAACTCTTACATTTACTTTACCATTTACTCGGTTGCCATCATTTGTCATTCGTGCCTTCACTCCTTCACTCCTCATGACGGAGTGGACTGAACACGGAAGGAACGCGCAGGGCAACAGCTGTACCTAATTCACTGAAGGGAGGACAAGGGGGAGTGGTTCTGGTGACTGGGGCTACGGGGAACCACATGACGATGATGTTCCTCTGTGTAATGATGTCATGAAGTTAATTTAAATTCTTGTTTATAGATAGAAAGTTAATGTTGTTTTCCTTTATAGTGAATGCTCCATGAAGGCCAAGAAGAAATTAAGGTCTAGTTTTGGTTTGTTTGTTTTAGAGATTTCATAAAATGTGAAAGCTGTACGTTGAGAAACTGCATTATGTTTATTAAAGAAGTATTACTTTTGGGTGAGTAAGATTGCCATAGTGGTAAGAAAATAGATAGGAGGAAAAAGGTCTATTTCAGTCCAGAAGAAATGAGGAAAAATATTACGTTAGGACAGTAGAATGACAGTGTCTTCGGCACTACCACTTCTGCCTCCCAGTCCCTTTCACTGCCGGCTGTTCTCTGTATGACGTGTATTATTTCTTTTGAATAATCGTAAGTGATCTTGTTGGTAAAAGATAAGTAAACAGATAGAATAAATAAATCAAAGATTAGAATTAAAAGATCCACACACACTTGATATGTTTTATAATTCTGGATAACTTCATGGCACATAATCATAAGATGATCATTTGAGCAGAATATTGACAAGTTTGAGAAAAGTAAAATTGGAACTAAATTTTCATGCTTTTCATTGCGAATGTTTCTTTTAACACTTTGATTGAAAATAAAGATTGGATTTATCGAATTGTTTCTATTTGTAATATCAATATCATTATCGATAGAATTGAAATTGAATTATTGACTGATTAGTTATCGGTTCTGAGCGACACATTTACCACCAGTTATCGAAATAGCGATCATTACCAACTTATCGGTTATCGTGATGTGCATTTCGTTTTGTTATTACTCCCTGATGTATGTTATTCTTTCTCTGTTTAGATAAAACCATATTCAAAAGGAATAGTCAGATCGTTTGATGTGTTCAAGATGATTTCAATAAAAAACTTCAGTATCAAAAGAGTCACTGGAAAATGCTCACTTAAATGAATCTTAATCAACCTATTCATAACCTAATTCTCTGTACCACAAGTGGCATCAGATTTTTTTTTTTTTTTTTTTGGGGGGGGGGCTAAAGGAAATTTTTTAAAAAGCTGACATGAAAAAAATCGCACACACACACACACACACACACACACACACACACACACACACACACACACACACACACACAGGAAGCTAGCAAAATAATATTAATGGAAAAGAGGAAAATATGCACACTACATCCCTGAAAAGCTGAGTGTCTGGTTCTCCAAATATAACCCTCCTATCCTGAAGGGAATCACGGGAGACGCTGACGGGGAGGAGAAGAGCGAGTCCGCCACCCCACCCACCACTTGTCGCTTGCATCGATCTGTGCCGTCTGTAGAGTGACGGTCAGACGCTCAGTGATCTGCAGGACTCGCCTCTGCCGTGTCTTGTGCTTCCCCTTCAATCCTGCATCGTTTGAATTGAAGGATTTATATCATTTACCGGGTTTTGTGTTTCTCCTCTTGATCTTACATTTTTTAATTTTTTAATTTATTTATCTATTTTTTTTTTGGAGGGGGGGGGGGGAAGTGGGGTTTGCTGGATTCATTTCTCTTGTGTTTTCCTTTTTGTTCTTGTATCTTTTGAATTTCAGGGCTCATATCATTTACCGGGTTTTTGTACTTCTCCTCTCGATCTTACATCTTTTATTTATTTATTTATTTTTATTTGCTGGACTCATTTCTTGTGTTTCCCTTTTCGATCTTATATCTTTTGAATTTCATTGCTCATATCATGTAACGGGTTTCGTGTTTCTTCTCTCGATCTAACATCTTCTTTCCCTTCCTCAATCGTACGTCGTTTATCGTGTTTTGCGCTTCTCCTTTTGGTCTTAAATTTTTTTGATTTGCTGAATTCATCTCTTACTGTGTCTCATACTTTCGTACTTGATCTTACATCTTTTGCCTTGCTGAACTCATGTAGTCTTGTGTTTTCCATCCTCAAACTTACGTCATTTGCCATGTTTTGTGTTTTCCTTCTCGATCTTACATAGTTTGATTTGTTTGTCTATTTATCTTTTACTGTGTCTCATATTTTCCTACTTTATCTTGCATCTTTTGATTTGCTGGAGTCGTCGTCTTGTGTTTTCCTTCCTCAATCTTACGTCCTATGAATTGCTGGCCCCATCTCTTCTACTGCGTCTTATATTGCCTTTCTCAATCTCACATCCCTCAATCTACCGTACTCACCTTCCAACCTGCACTGTGTTCTAATTCTTCTCCAACCGTACGTATACAATGCCCTGATCCGCCGCCGTACTCATCTCTACACTGTGTTCTCCAAACTTTAACCTCCGTAATGTATCCATGAGAAAACTGACAGATGTTCACCCGATTAGAGGAAAAAAAACACCAAAAATAAATACGAAGCTTAGCAGGGAGTAGTGACAGGTTACTTCACCGTGGCTGTACGTGCACCTGTGTTATGTTTACTCTTGCTGGAAAGTCGAGAGGGAAAGTGACTATTTGTTTCACCTGCTTCTCCACTGCGTCTTGCGAATGAGTGATGATTTTGTTGAATCTCGGGAGAAATTAAGAGAGAGAGAGAGAGAGAGAGAGAGAGAGAGAGAGAGAGAGAGAGAGAGAGAGAGAGAGAGAGAGAGAGAGAGAGAGAGAGAGAGAGAAAGATGGAGGAATAATGTTGATGATGATGATGAAAATAACAGTAATAATAATAATAATAATAATAATAATAATAATAATAATAATAATAATAATAATAATAATAATAATAATAATAATAAAAATAATAATAATAATAATAATAATAATAATAATAATAATAATAATAATAATAGAATTAAAAATAATAATGATAATAATAATAATAATAATAATAATAATAATAATAATAATAATAATAATAGGTTAATTAAGAAGAAATGGAGGAATTCTTTTCAAGTTCTATTTTGAGCACCAGAGCCGGTATATATATTAAGAAATGCTTTGCTCTCCCATCACAACTATTTCTAAAGGTCACAAACTTAATAAGCTGAAATTGTAAGAATGCATTTTTTTTCCAGTGAATGAAATATAAATCTTGTTAATTTATCACTACAACTGTAAAGAAAAAGAGGAAGAAAAACATTCCTAAAAAAAACGTGTATCTTCATTTCTAGGGTGAAAGTAGTGGTGGTGGTGGTGGACAGAGGTGTTTCAGAGTAAGGCTCCAGGTAGCACGACTTTTTTTGTGTCTCCTTCCTGCTCCTCGCGTGTTGGTGTATGATTAATAAGGGGAGAGAGAGTCTGGGGTTCTCTCCTTCATACTTTCATTCTTATACTTACGCTCTCCATCAGCCGGCCAGTTAATTAATCAGCGAGTCAATCAATAAGTCAGTCATTCACTCATTCAGTCAGTCAATCAGTTAATCAATCAATAGATCAACCAGTCAACCAGTCAGTAAGTCAGGGAACTATCCAGTCAAATGAAACAGCCAGTTAACTCCTTCAGTAATGGGACGCATTTTCTTATTTATTCTGCTTATTTGTCAGTTTTACACAGCCTCAGAAACTCATATGGGTATCAAAATAGTACAGACTGGCCATTAATCTGACCTGATATCCATAAATCTTTCCTAATGTCAATAAAATCGTCCAATCATACCCCAAACTAGCGGTAAAAACTGTGCTTTAGTGCTGAAAGTATTAATTAGTCACTCAACCAGTCAATTAACTAGTTCTCAAGTTTGTCAATCTACTAACAAATAAAAAAAGTCAGTCAGTCAGTCAGTCAGTCAGTGGATCAGTTCCTCCTCACATTCATTCTGTCAGTGAGTCAGAATAACCCTCACTGTGCCTTTGTCAGATGATGTGTTTGATTTATTGTGATCCGAGGTGTTGTGAAAGGTTGCATAATTACTTTGGCTACTGGTTATGAATACTCAAGCAAATGTTTCTCTCGTTATCCTCCTATTATCTTTCTTCCCTCTTCTCCTCTTATGTCTTCTTCCCTCTTCTCCTTTTCCCCTCTTCTATACTTTTTTTTACCTCTTCTCCTCTTCTATGTTTTCATCTCATATATTTAGGTGTACCATTGATTGAATTAAGGCGAAGAAAGAACAGCTTCGCGCGGTGCTATCTTGAAAGGAGAGATGTTTATATATAAGCGTCATGAGTTATTCTTTATTGAAACTTATCGAAAATTCTGTTTTTTCCGTTGCCGTATTATGCTAAACTTAGAAGTCTTAAAAGGGGTTTCAACTATTACCTATCAACGAGATTGCTGAGCGGAATGAATGGAGAAATATTGAGGTAGTTACCTGGCTAATCTTCTATAGTCCGGTCACTCTAAACTGGCCGGTTTAGTGGGTGCGCTTTTTGACAGATAATCTTACACGTCTTTTTTATTCATTGATTGATTTTTTTTATCTAAACGGTAATGTTGAACATAATTTAGAATAGTTTTCGGAAATAATTTCGAGAAGACACCCATTTGTATATAAAACAAAAGGGTAAAAAAGAAAGAAAAAAACAGATAGAGGGCGGGGAGGTGGAGCGGGGTTGGAGAAAAATGGAGAGCCCGTGACCTATGGAGAGGTGGTAATGTTGAGGGAATACCTACCCATCAAGCCCAAGGCCATACAAAACCGGCCAATTTGGACTGACCCGATTATACTTCCTCCTCCTCCTCCCCCCCCCCTCCTCCTCCTCCTCATTAACTTCCCCTTCTCCTCATCATCATTATTGCACATATGTCGCATAATGATTGGAGAAATGTTTAGTTTTCTACTTTCACTTCTCTTTCTCTTTTCTTTACTTTGTCTGTTCAGTAAGCGCATCCTTATTTATTTATCTAATTATTCTAGTTATTCTTATTTTCTTACAAATTTCCTCTAAAAATGTGTTGTGTTTCTTTCCCCCCATCAATTTTTTTTCTCGTTTTCATCGAGTAGGTCTTTTAATAAATAAATGATTAACTTCCTTTATTATTAATTTCATCCTCTTTAATTCACTTATTTTCCTCAGCTTATATATTTCTCAGAACCTGTACTCACTTTCTTAACTTTCTTCCGGGGTACTTAACTATTCTCTTTATTTGATTATTTCGTCGTTGTTGTTTTTTTCTTTCCTCCCATCAGCAAATGGTTTCTTCATTCTCTTCACATTTCCTCCTCATTAGAACCCCACCATCTCGATTTTCTCATTTAGTTTCTTTCCTCAGTCAATCCATTCCTGTTATTTTCCCATTAATACATTCGTTCCATCTTCACTCTGTCCCACTTTAATACATGTGTTCATCAGTTTCTTCAGTTTACCCTCGCGGTGAAGTTCCTCGTTTTCTTTCATTCCCAGTTTCATTCACTTTCTTTCTTCAGTAAACGTATATATCGTTTTCTTCACTATTTCTCCCTTCGTAAATTTAATTGTTCCTCCACTGCCTCAATTAAATTCCCTTTCTTTACTTTCCTCCTTGAATGAATCTTCTCGCTTTTGTTTTCTTTATCTTCCTTCCTCAGTCAATATTATATTCCTCACCAGGATGTCTCAGAAGCGTCTCTCTGTCCAGTAACACATAGATATCAAATGCAGCTCAGTGTTAAGTAGTGAATATTTCCCATCGCCCCAAAACTCTGCCGGTCACTCGTGCAATTATCGATCAGTAACAGAGAAGAAAGGCGAGTAATGATATATGGAAGAAGGAAGTCAGGCCAAGGGCAAAACAAAAGCTGGTTAAAAAAAAGCCCCTCAAGATTGAAGTCTTTCTTCTTCTTCCTTTTCTTTTTTATTCTTTTTATTTATTAATTTTGTTTTGTTTTGGATGGAGAGTGTATGTATGATTAAGTGCATGTGTGGTGTTGTGTGGATATGAATGCAATCTCTCTGTTATCTTCTGAAGTAAGTTAGATTAGATGAAAAATAAAAGAAGGAGAGGAAAGGGTGAAATTAAGAGGGAATGAATGAAACAAGGAATAAGAAAGTGAATTATGATCTGATATACGAGATAGAATAAAAAGTATAAAGGTCACGAGAGAACACATACACGCACGCACGCGCGCGCACACACACACACACACACACACACACACACACACACACACACACACACAACAGCTCCAGGAATTGACTCTCCTAAAGAAATAATTTTGCTCTGATTAACTTTATGCCAAGGAGAATCTGGTCGTGAGAATGTCTACTGAATTACGTGACAAAAAAGCCTTAATTATATCATATTTTGTCCTCACGAGCAACTGACTTTCTTGATTAAAATCTTTCTTTCAAGTCATTCTTTGCGCAAACCCATTAACTTTCGTACCTACTTACTTTGTTTAGGTGTGAATCGTATCTCCGCTATCCGGAAGTGAAGCCTTTTAACTCCTCCAGCACTGAGACGCATTTTGATATTTATTTTGCTTATTATCTGTAGATTTTATATGGCTTTAGAAACTTGAATGGGGATCAAAATAATATAAAGTCTGTCTATTAATCTTCTGATTCCCATAAACCCTTTCTAATGTCAATGAGGTATTTTAATCACACCAAAACTAGTGGCAAAAATGTGTTCCAATACTTAAGGTGTTACTATAACATTAGGCTTTTTTTCCTTCACGAAACCTACCTAACAGTCCTCTCTGCCCGCCAAATAATTTAGATACTCCTTTCCTGCTGATTCATTAAGTTTATGCCAAGGTAAATGCGTCTTATTTGTACGCGTGAGTTTTTTTCTTTTTTCCCTTATTAGGCCTAACAATTCAGTTTCCTATTATTCT
>CM035181.1:11139265-11146765 GCA_020233015.1 Callinectes sapidus
CTCTTCCCTTTCCTCCTCTCAAGAATCCTAACTATTTCTTTGCATTTTATTTTCCTCTAACTTTCTTCTTTTCTCTCTTTTTTTTTCCACTCACTTATACGGTAAAGAGTTCATTTCCTCAACCATTAATCCGAGCGCTCTTAACAATAGACCTTTTGCTACAATCTTACTGCCTCCCTTCCCTTCCCTTCCCTTCCCTTCACCATTCCCATTCCCTTCACCATTCTCATTCCCTTCCATTCCTGTCCCCCTCAAAAAATATCCACAGCCTTACCCTATATTTAAATCTTTCTTTCTCTCTCTGTCTGCAACCCATTTTCCCTCCCTCGTGGCAATCCTATTCCTCTTAATTTTCTTCTCTCAACTTTCCTTCGCCTTTCGCTTCCAGTTCGTCCCTTTTTCTCGGCTCCACCACCACACGCCCCTGCCCTTCCCCGCCTCTTTTCTCCCTGTCCCCCTTCCCTGCGCCGCCTCTACGTCTCTGGCAGGACTTCCGAAGGACGCTGACCATGCCAAGCTTGGAACAAAGGCAAAATTAATGGAGTGACATTGTGGTGTTTTGGAAGGAAGGAAAGAGGCCAGAAGGGAGATAGGAAAGAAGGGACGGAGGGAGGCAATGGGAGGAGGAAAGGAGAGGGGGAAGAGGAGGAGGAGGATGGAGGCGTGTGTGAGGAATGAGTTAGAGTACGGAATGGGAAAAAAGAGAGAAGGGAAGAGATATGAGTGAAGAGAAAGAAAGGAAAGAAGGAGAGGGAGTAGGTAAAGGAGGTGGTAAAGAAGACATGTAGGGAATGAAGGAGGGTACGAGAAGACATAGAAGAGAAACCATGGTAGAGAAAAAGAAAGGAATAGAGAGGAGTGAAGGAACGAAAGGGAAGAAATAAGATAGAAAACAGAGGTAAAAAAGAATACATCAAATTAGGAAAGGAAGAATTCGATGAAATAAGTAACTCAAATGCAGATACTAAAAAAGGAACAAGATAAATGAAAAAAAGGGAAGAAAAATGGAAAACAAACCAGATAAAAAAAGAAAAGAAGGATAGAAAATAAACCAAAGAAAAGGAAAACAAGAAGGAGTAGGAAAAGAACAGAAATAACATGACGAAATAACTTACTCAAATGCAGACACTAAAAAAGGAACAAGAAAAATGAAAAAAAAGGAGGAAGAATGAAAAAGAAACCAGATGAATAAAGAAAAGAAAGATAGAAAATAAACCAAAGAAAAGGAAAACAAGAAGGAGTAGGAAAAGAACAGAAATAACATGACGAAATAACTTACTCAAATGCAGATACTAAAAAGAAACAAGAAAAATTAAAAAAAGAAGGAAGAATGAAAAACAAACCAGATGAATAAAGAAAAGAAAGATAGAAAATAAACCAAAGAAAAGGAAAACAAGAAGGAGTAGGAAAAGAACAGAAATAACATGACGAAATAACTTACTCAAATGCAGATACTAAAAAGAAACAAGAAAAATTAAAAAAAGAAGGAAGAATGAAAAACAAACCAGATGAATAAAGAAAAGAAAGATAGAAAATAAACCAAAGAAAAGGAAAACAAGAAGGAGTAGGAAAAGAACAGAAATAACATGACGAAATAACTTACTCAAATGCAGATACAAAAAAGAACAAGAAAAATGAAAAAAAAGGAGGAAGAATGAAAAAGAAACCAGATGAATAAAGAAAAGAAAGATAGAAAATAAACCAAAGAAAAGGAAGACAAGAAGAAAGAGTAAGCAAGAGGACACGGAGAGGTAGAATGGAGGAAGGCAGGGAAGATTGGAGACACACACACACACACAGACGGAGGGAAATGGAAGTGTTGATAGGGTGTGGTTCCTGTGTTGCTGCTTCACTGCCTCTGTGTTTTGTGTCGCGAGGAGGCAAGTGGAGGTGGGCCAGGGAGGAATAGAAGTGCCAAGGACAGATGGGAATGCCGGAGAGTGAAGGACTGTTAGGAATGGATAGGTGTGTCAAGATGGGATACAAGGATAGATAGGAATGCCAGGGAATGGAAGAAGTATATGCCAAGGATGGAAGGAATGTCAGGAATGGATAGGTGTGTCAAGATGGGATACAAGGATAGATAGGAATGACAGGGAATGGAAGAAGTATATGCCAAGGATGGAAGGACTGATGTGTCAGGAAGGAATAGAAGTTCAAAGGATAGATAGGATTGTAGGGAATGGAAGACGTATGTGTCAAGGATAGAAGGAATGTTAGGAATGGATAGGTGTGTCAGGAAGGGAATGAAGTGCCAAGGATAGATAAAATCGCCATGGATAGAAGAAGTGTAAGAATGCGGATAGGAATGACAAAGATGGATAGGAGTGTTAAGAATAGAAGGAATGTTAAGTAAGAATAGAATAGTAATAGATGGATAGTTGTGCTAGGAATGGTCACACACACACAGACTCTGTCCAACTCTCTAATGCAAGACTTAACCAGTACTCCCAATTACTCATTCTTTTCTCGGGTAAACTCTGGAACTCCCCACCTGCTTCTTTACTTCCAACTTCCACCGACTTAGCTTTATTCAAGAGGGAGGTTTAAGGTCCATGAATATTTTTTTTTTTTTACCTTTAAGGGGACTGGCAAATTAGTGGGCTTTTTATTTTCATGGTTTTTGTTACCCTTGCCCAGTTTCCCACTCTTAAATAAACACACACACACACACACACACACACACACACACACACACACACACACACACTAATAATGATCAGACTAGCAAATCACCCACAAAATAACAAATTCCACGGCACCGAAATAGCAAAACATGCCAGTAATTAAATGTACCACGTCCTCCCCCTCCTCCCCCCCTCCAAAAAAAAAACTATAATGATGATAATAATAATAAGGCAAAAGATCCTCGTAACACTAGAAGTTATGACGTGCCCTGATTTAATCTTTCAGCTTATGCCCAATGAATGATCTATTAAGAGTTAATTTCCTTTAATCATCTCATAATAAAATAAATAATGGTAATGGCAACTCATTTGGAGCACTGACCTCGTTCTGCGTCGCCTCCTGTCACTAGCAGCAGCAGCAGCACCAGCAGTAGCAGCAGCAGTAGTAGTAGTAGTAGTAGTGGTAGTAGTAGTAGTAATAGTAGCAATAGTAGTAATAGTTGTAGTAGTAGTTCAAGTTTTTTCTAAATCATTTCATCTTCAACTCATCGTCTTTTTCATTTTTCCATTCCTTTTATTCCACTCTCTCATTCTATTTTCATTCTGTTTCACCTTTGCTTCATTTTTTACTTTCTTTCATCATCCTGTCACGTTTTCTTTTCTCCCTCATTTCATCTTCCACTCGTCTTTCTCACCTTCCCATTCCTTTCATTCCATTCTTTCATTCTATCTTCATTCTGTTTCACCTTTGCTACATTTTTTACTTTCTTTCATCATCCTGTCACGTTTTCTTTTTTTTCTATTTCTCCATCATTTCATCTTCCACTCGTCGTCTTTCTCGTTTCCCCATTCCATTTATTCCACTCTCTCATTCTATCTTCATTCTTTTTAACCTAAGCCACATTTATTTACGCTCCTTCATCCTCCTGTCATCATCCTTCTCACTCTTCCGCTTCCTTTATCTTCTTCGTTTTCATGTTGATACTCTTCTTTGCAGTTCATCTTTTCTTTATTTCACTCCCCGAATCATTCCTGCTTTTTCTATATTTATTTTCGTAATCCGTCAGTTAATCATTCGTTATTCTTTTCTTCCTTTCCTTTAATAGTCTCCATATTTTTTCTCCCTATCCTGTTTTATCTTTCTATTTTCTTTTATCCCTTTTACTTTTTTTTCCTTTTCCTTCATCTGTCTGATCTTCACTTCATCCCTTCTCCTCCTCACACGCGCTCAACCTGAGGAGGATCCGAGACTAATAAACATCAAATTAAACCCAGCACGCCTCCCCCACTGCCGCTGAGAGGGTAGCAAACACCTTCTCTCCAGCATCAGGATCCCACGCGATACTTCCAGGCTTACCTTCTCTAATACCTTCCCGCGTTCGCCCACTAACATGTCCCTTATTGCCCTTCCTATCAACAGTCCAATACGTGTCCCTCCCTTCCTACTGCTGCTCTACCACTACCTCTCTCGTATATCCCATTACATCCTGGTCTTCTCTACCTACTTTGATACCTTACCCTTCTCCCCACTCCAATCCAAATGTCTCCCTTGCTACTACTACCCGTCTGGTACCTCTCTCACCTTCTAATCCCTCCCTTCTTCCCCCCTTTTTCCAGGATTTGTCTCGTTTATGTATTCTCCCTCCACCTGTTACCCTTCCCTCTGTCTTCTCCCTTGTACCCTCTCGTGTCCTCACCACTCCTTCACCTCCACTGCCGCTACCTCTGCTCTCCCTTCCTCTCCACAGCATTACCTTCCCCCTCCTGCACCTCCTCCTATTCCTCTTTCCGCCTCCTATCTAATACTGGCCTTCCCTTCACCACTTTACTCCAAGATCCTACTTACCATCCTATAAACAGCTCCCTCTCCTCCTCTTCCTCTTGATGCCGCTTCCTGCCTCCACCCCTCTCTCTCTCTCTCCCATACGAACCTCTTCTTCCTCCTCTTCCTCTTCCTCCTCTTCCTTGCCATTCCATTAGACAGTGCGTCGCCATTCTAGTAGCATCTGTCGCCCTGGGTTAGTGTGTGGCGGCCAAGGCTCAGTCACACAAGCAGGAGGCGCTCACTGGATCCCAACGCAGACTGGTGTGTTTATTTTGTCTAGTGGATTGTCACTCCCGCGTTACGAGCCAGTATGTAGGAGCTCTCTTTCTGCTTAAGTGTCTGTGTGTCTTTGTATCAGTAGGGATTTGTTTGGTGTGTGTGTGTGTGTGTGTGTGTGTGTGTGTGTGTGTGTGTGTGTGTGTGTGTGTGTGTGTGTGTGTGTGTGATGGAAAGGGTGTGGTGGAATTGTTGGGAGGTGTTGTTGTTGTTGTTGTTGTTGTTGTTGTTGTTGTTGTTGTTGTTGTTGTTGTTGTTGTTGATGATGATGATGATGACGATGTAGTTGTTATCGATGTTATTGTAGGTGTTGCTTTTGTTACTACTACTACTACTACTACTACTACTACTACTACTACTACTACTACTACTACTAGCATCAACAGGAGCAGCAACGGCAGTACCAATAACAACATCAGTAGAAGCAGCAGCAGCAATAGTTGTATAATTCATGACTTGTTTTTCAACGCTTAATGGAAAGACTTTCGTATCATTATTATTAATTAAGCTTGTTGATGCAAAGTGTGAGGCGATGCTTGTTAATGACAGTTAGCATCATCATTATTATCATTCATACTACTGTTATTATTATTATTACTATTATTACTGTCATTATCATTATCATTATTATTTTTATTATTATTATTATTATTATTATTATTATTATTATTATTATTATTATTATTATTATCATTGTTATTATATTATTATTATTATTATTATTATTATTATTATTATTATTATTATTATTATTATTATTATTATTATTATTATTATTATTATTATTATTATTATTATTATTATTATTATTATTATTATTATTATTATTATTATTATTATTATTAGCTGTGGTAAAATGTCTTAAATTCGCTTGGTACTAATGAAAGGTATCTTATAGGGGCCTACAAAAATGTATTCTTTTAACGGGCCCAGATGTATCACATGATATGTACAGGATTACTTAAAAAGTCTGTCTGTAAAAGCTAATTAAATATTTTGAATTTGAATTTGAAGAGAGTGAATGTAGGAGTTAGTTGCTATTTAGTCAGTGTGCGTGAGTGAGTGAGTGAATGCAGAAATGAGTTGCTTATTCATGTATTTAGTGAGTGCCTGAGAAGGTGTTTGAAGAAAATAGGTAAGTGAGTGAGCAAGTGAATGTAGAAATAAGTTGCTTATTCATGTATATAGTGAGTGCATGAGGAAGTGTGTGAGGAGGATAGGTAAGCAAGTGAGTGTGTGAATGTAGAAATGAGTTGCTTATTCATGTATTTAGTGAATGAGGAAGTGAGTGAATAGGTGTGTGGGGTGGATAGGTGAGTCATTGAGTGAGTGAAATGAGTTCGTTGCTGATCCGTCTATTTAGTGAGTGAGTGAGTGTGTGGGTTGGATAGGTGAAGGTATGTTGGAATTAGTTGCTTATTTGTCCTGTGAGTAAGTGAATGAGTGAGTGAGTGAGTGTATGCATTGATGAAATAATTACTCAGTAAACAAGTGAGTCCATGAGTTAATAAACAAGAAAAGAAAACAAAACAAAACAAAAACCAATGAGCGATGAGTACATGAGTAAATACACAAAAAGAAAACCAAAAAATAAACCACAACTTGACCTAAGATGACCCGGAATGACCTAGCACATGACCTTGCCCTTAGATCAAGTACGGGGACATGCTGCCGGCTGACGGGCTTCTCATCCAGGGGTCTGACCTCAAGGTAGACGAGTCCTCGCTCACAGGGGAAAGTGACCACGTGACAAAGACCCCTGAGCTTGACCCCTTCCTCTTCTCAGGTCAGTAAACACCCTCAATGTGACCCCAAATATGACCCACCATTCCCCTTCTCAGGTTAGTTAGCACCCTCTAATATGATCCTGTATAACTCCAATATGACCCCAGTATAACTCCATTATGACCCCATTATGACCCAATATGACCCCTTCTCTTTTCAGGTCAATCACCATCCACAATATGACCTCACGTGACCTGGAGATTTGCTTTCTATATATCTCAGATTTTTTGGCATCTGTCACCGAGTGAATTCTGTCTGTCATTTTATTAAGCGTGTGGGCCCATAAAAATACAGATTCTTAAGTCTGTACCCCTTTCTTAAACAAATTCCTAGTCTTAAAATCCATCTTAACCTCCCGAAATTGGTGCTGTACTCTAGATATTCTTTTATCATTAGTAAATTTGAAGCTGTTGATGAGATAATGGCTAAAGTACAACACCAATAGGAAAAGGTTATGATGGATTTTAAGACTTGAAATTTGTCTAACACAACTTACCTACAAACTTAAGAATCTATGTTAATGCAGGCATTGACCTTACATATATATATATATATATATATATATATATATATATATATATATATATATATATATATATATATATATATATATATATAGACATATAGATATATATATCTTGCTCAGCCACTGTGTAGAAGATCAACAGATGGATAGTCACCCAACCACATCTGTAGAGGACCAACTAGAAGGGTGACGGGGAGTGAAATTACTCTCTCTCTCTCTCTCTCTCTCTCTCTCTCTCTCTCTCTCTCTCTCTCTCTCTCTCTCTCTCTCTCTCTCTCTCTCTCTCTCTCTCTCTCTCTCTCTCTCTCTCTCTCTCTCTCTCTCTCTCTTCTGTTACTTTATTTTCCTTTCTTTCAGTTTTAATTTTTTATCTCATCCTTTATTTTCTCAAGTCCAGGCTACTATTAGTTTTTGCTTTCTCTTCCTCCTTATTTGGCCTTCTCTTTGATGTCTTCCACGGA
>CM035181.1:11151765-11159637 GCA_020233015.1 Callinectes sapidus
TCTTTGACAGTAATCTGGTAAGAGGTAAAGCTACTACAGATAAATTTTTACAAAACCTCCTATAGTATCCACTCATACCCAGAAATCTCAACAACTCCTTCCTGTTAGTTGGAGAAGGAAATTTCACAATGTCATTCACCTTAGCATCTGCAGGTTGCACTTTTCCTTGTCCAACTGTGTATCCCAAATACTCCACACAAGGTTTAGAGAACTCACTCTTCTTGAGATTTATAGTCAAGTTAGCATCATCTAATCTCTTAAACACTTCTCTCAGGAGTAACAAATGCTGCTCCCAAGTTTCAGAACATAATACTATATCATCTATGTACACAACACAACCTTTACTCCTCTTAGCACCTCATTTACCAATCTCTGAAAACAACTACTACTGTTTTTCATTCCAAATGGCATTACCTTGTACTGATACAATCCATCCATAGTTACAAATGCTGAAATAGCTTTAGCCCTCTCTGTTAGTCCTACTTGCCAAAAACCTTTCAACAAATCAATTTTGGATACATAGTTAGCATTTCCCACACGATCTATACAATCATCAATTCTCGGAATGGGATACGAGTCACTCTTGGTTACATTATTCACTTTCCTGTAGTCAGTATAAAATCTGAAACAATCCTCACCAGGTTTTGGCACCAACACACAAGGTGAACTCCATGGGCTGTTACTTGGTTCTATCAAGTCATGCTCTAACATATACTCAATTTCCTTTCTCATTATTTCCCTTTTTCTTGGATTCACTCTATAAGGATGTTGTTTGATAAGCTCAACATTTTCTACTTCAACATCATGAACAATTGCATTTGTTCTCCTTGGGGTATCCTGAAATAAACTCTTAAAACTGTTGATCACTCCCATCAACTCCTCTCTTTTTTCTAACTCTATGTGCTGTAATTTGAAGTTCAGATTTTCCAATACACTAGAATTTTCCAACATTTTTCCATCACATTTTTCTAAGGTTCTTTCAGATATTTCATCTAGAGCCTCTTCAGTGGCACTTACTATACCTACACTATTTACTTTTTCTTCATCACCTCTTTCATGATACTCTTTCAACATATTGATGTGACACAACTGATTACTCTTCCTCCTTCCAGGAGTTTTCACTATGTAGTTTACATCACTCAGTTTTCTCCCAATCTCCCAAGACCCACTGTACCTTGCTCTCATGGAATAACCTTGCACAGGAAATAATACAAGCACTTTATCACCAACATTGAATTTTCTGACTCTGGCCTTATGATCATAATATCCCTTCATTTTACTTTGAGCACCCTTCAAATTTTCCATGGCAATCTCTCTAGCTCTCAACGATCTATGTTTAAAATCAGACACATATCTCAAAATGTTTGGTGGATCATCACTACCAAGCCATTTTTCTTTCAACATTCTCAAGGGCCCTCTCACCTCATGACCATATACTAATTCAAAAGGACTGAACCCTGTTGACTCTTGTACACTGTCTCTCAATGCAAAGAGTGACAATGGCACAGCCTCATCCCAGTCAATTCCCATCTCCTCACAATACTTCCTGAGGGTATTTTTAAGAGTCTGGTGAAATCTTTCCACACAGCCCTGTGACTGAGGATGATATGTACTAGAAAACTGTTGTTGAACATGTAATCCCTTCAATATTTTCTGGAACATATTACTTGTAAAGTTACTCCCTTGATCTGATTGTATCACCTCTGGTAAGCCAAAACATGAAAAAAATTTCACAAACTCCCTTACAATATTTTTAGCATTTATACTCCTCAGTGGTATGGCTTCAGGGAACCTTGTTGAAACACACATGATTGTTAACATGTACTCATTTTCTCTCCTAGTCCTTGGCAAAGGACCTACACAATCATCTCTATTTTCCTGAAAGGCTCATCTATCACAGGAATGGGTTGAAGTGGAGCTGGACATATACCTTGATTTGGTTTTCCAACCCTTTGACATGTGTCACAACTTCTACAAAATTCTGCCACTTCTCTCTTTACATTTAGCCAGTAAAAATGACACAAGATTCGTTTTAGAGTTTTCCTCACCCCTAAGTGTCCTGACAAACTACCCTCATGTGCCATTTCCATCACCTTCCTCTTATACACTTCAGGAACTACTATTTGCCTTTTTACCATCCAATGATGAGTTGATGGAGCATCTACACTTCTCCAATTTCTCATCAAAATTCGTCTTTGTACATAATATCCTATATCACCTCTCTCCGCTTCACAATACAACTCCTTCAATTTCTCATCAGCCCTTTGTGCCTTAATCAACTCATCAGTGTTTACAGAAAAATTTTGCTGACCTTGTACTCGGTTTTGTTTTCATTTACCCCTTCAAAACCATCATCTACATTCTGTAGATCACCAACACCCTCATTTTCCTCTACATTTTGTACATCACGGAACAATTGTGTCAAGTTCACATTTTCACCAACTTCATCACCCTCACAACCTGCAGAGTCGAGAGAGGTCTCTACTGTACCCTCTTCCACTGCATCATCATCCCTTTCTCTTAATGCCATTGCACGAGTTACAACACAAACAGGAAATATTTCACTCTCCTCAACTTCCTCACTACCATCCTTCCCAACAACAATTAATTCAGGATCAGCTTCCAATTCCTTTTCATTCCAAGGATTTTCAATCATTTGTAACTCAGGCACAACCCTTTTACCAGCTATATCACTTCCAAGAAGCATGTCCACTCCTTCTATGGGCAATTCCTCACTAACTCCCACTTTCACTTTTACCAACTGCAAATCCAGTTTTTAGCCACACATAGTGCAAGGGAATAGACACTCCAGATGCCAAACCTCTCACTGTAACCTCCTCACCTGAGTAGGATTCCTCACTCCACTCTAGGGTTTTCTTGAGGACTAAACTTAGGTTGGCTCCTGTATCTCTCAACACAACAATTTTCTTCTCTGGACCACCCTCAAGTTTTATTTTACCTCCAGTGATAAACGGTTCAAAGTCCCTGGCAGGTTTCTCCCTCTGTTTCAAGCCAATGTTTTCCAGACATTCTCTCTGCTTACTCCGAGACACTGCCAAACCTGCAGACTTTGGTTTGTTTTTACACTGGTATTTTCCATGTCCAAACTCACCACATCCCAAGCACTTAATTGGGGGAGTCTTCCCCACACTAGGATGCCTATTATACCCTCCTTGCTGCCAGTGTGGATTCTGACCTGGATTGCCTCTGCCAAACCACCTTGAATTGCCATAGAAGTGTGGTGCACTATTATAAGATTGTTTTACATAATTACTCTGCTGCTGTCCTGCATTTAATTGTTTCACATTTTGTTGTCCACCATAATATTGATTTTTATTATCCCTATGGATATCTCTCTTGTTCACAAAATCTCTCCTATGCATTGCATAATGCCTCACTAAGCTGATCTGCCCTGCGTCCTGCATCCAACACATTGCCTATATTCTCCTTGCTAATCTCATACCTCATGTTACCATACAACTGATTATAGAAATGTTCCAACAACATCAGTTGTTTCAATTGATCAAATGTATAAATTACCCTTAGATTTCAACCATTTTTCAAATTTAATAGAGCACTGTCTCGCCATCTCCAAGTATGTCATCTTTGGCAACTTCCTGATATCCCTAAATTTTCTCCTATACACTTCAGGATCTAGCTCAGCTGTTCTCAACACTGCCTCTTTCAATACATCATAATCTGTTGACTCTCCAATATCTAAGCACACATAGGCTTCTCTTGCCTTACTCTTCATCTTAATTTGCACCAACATTGCCCATTCTGCCTTCTGCCATTTTCTCAATTTTGCCACCTTTTCAAACTGAGCAAAGAAATCTTCCTCTTCACCCTCTACAAACTCAGGCAGAAAATTCACTTTCACATCTACTCTGTGTAGATCATCATCTACACCTTTACTCCCTATTTCCATTTGTTTTAGTTTTATCTCCTTTTCTGCTCTAATACTCTCTTTCTGTATCTGCATCTGGCACTCAATTTTTAATTTTTCCAAGCAAAGATTTCTCTCAGAGAAGTTTTTAACATTTTCAGGGACATTTTCTGCTACATCATCACTCTCCATTTTACCTGCACTGTATGCTTCCCTCATACCTAACTTCTCCACTAATTCCTTTTGCATCTCCTCCTTCAGTTTCCCTTCAAGAGATATCTGATGGGTATCTGCTATTTCACATAATTCATCCTTTGTACACTGATACAAATAATATAAATCACTTGTTTCCAAAAAATTTCTCCACATTTGACTCAGCCATTGTTATGTATTGTTGAGTACACACTAAATACACCAGTTATCCCTGTGCAAAATATTCACAAACACACTTCACGTTATTATGACACATTACACTTAACCAAATAATTCACAAGTACACAGTTAAGGTAAACAAAATTTATAATAAGTAAACAGAAGGTGCACTCATTGTGACACACATACACACACACGGTTTACACTCCCGGTAAAGGTACACATGCACGGTTTAGATCCTGGACAGGGTACACATGCAATGTTCAACTCCTGGACAGGGTACACATGCAAGGTTTAAATCCCGGACAGGGTACACATGCAAGGTTTAAATTTCCCGGACAGGGTACACATACAAGGTTTAAATCCCGGTCAGGCCCCCATAAATCCTGTTACGGCCCCTACTTATAATGGTAGACAGCAGAACACTGCAAGCACCTTACAAGCAGCGTTGCCAGATTGTTTTGGCCATATTATTGTACATCAGAGGTTAAAATTATTGTACTTCTGATGAAATTATCGTACATATAATTTTTCTCCACATTATGAAAAACTGCCATTTTCCCAAGGATATAGTATATATATATTTTTTATGTGTGGCCTATAGCGCCGGTAGGCTTTTAGTGGAGGCCTGAGATGGTCGGCCCCAGCCCGTTAATGGCGCAGGCAGGATTTTTTAAGTGACGCCCCGTAATTCGTACGAGGCTCTCTCTCTCTCTCTCTCTCTATATATATATATATATATAATATAATATAATATAATAGAGAGAGAGAGAGAGAGAGAGAGAGAGAGAGAGAGAGAGAGAGAGAGAGAGAGAGAGAGAGAGAGAGAGAGAGAGAGAGAGAGAGAGAGAGAGACACGAAAACACTTTGCAGTGTTTTCGTGCAACTTCAGAGTTGTAACTTGGGCAGTTACTTCAGCATTGCAGTTAAGACACATGGCCTTATAAGCATCTTTCTTTGAGGGCCTCACCCAGGGAAACTTTCTCCCACTCAGATCTGTATTTCTGTTCACGTCGTGCTTTTTTCCGCACTGCCTCCTCTCTCTCCTCTCCTTTCTCCATCGACTGTCCACGCTCAGACATGTCTAATGAAAAATATCCAGGGTACTGCGCGCCAAGAGTCGTGACTCGCTTGACTAAATAGCGACAACTGAGGAGACGATGGGAATGGGGGAGGGGGGATCGAGGAGCGGGCGGACTGGTCCCAGACAAGAACGAGACCTGTCCTACACCCGTATGGAGTACGTGACTTGTCCCTTAAGGAAAATATGCATAATACATACTGCACTTTCATTTTTTTTTTTTTTCAGAGATATATAAGAAATTTTACATAACTTGATGTTGTTAACATTAATTTTCACTCAAAATATTGCATTTTTCATGAAAATATTGTATGAATTTCCAAATTATCGTATCATCTTATGAGTCTCATTGTACATTGTACACAAGCGAAAATTATTGTACATGTACAATAATTATCGTACGTCTGGCAACGCTGCTTACAAGGACAACAACACAGCCACCAGACGAAACTAGGGATGCATCACAGGCTGCACGGATCCTCCTCCTCTCCAAATCTCCTACCCTTCCCCTTATTTCAACAGGCAACACCACAATAAAAAAAGCTGTCCACCCCAACCATACTTATATTTAGAAAACACAAAGCAAATTATCACCTCCAACACAATTATCTCCTCCCCGGGCCAGCCAAGCCGAGCCCCCCACCTCACCCGAGAAAATCACCACAAAACACAACTCCCAGCCCACAACAATTCACCCAATACTCCACAACCCCAAAACAACACCCCAAGTTCACCCACACACTCAAAATCACCATATATGCAACCAAAAATGCACATAAAGGTACCACAACAACCCCACCACACCCGTCTCCCTCGGCTTCCCGTTGGCTAGTCAGCTCTCCTATCTCCACATCCGCCACTCCTTGATACATTACGTCATTAGCACATCGCCTCTCTTCCCTCAAGGGTAGATTACAATCCTCTCAACCCCAGCGGGAATTACAATTTCAATATCCCTATGTATGTAAAAACTTACAATACGAATGTTACACACTATAAGAAATATACAAGGAACTACATTAACTCGACCCGTCACAGACTCGTATCATGACATAACATGACGCAACTCCTTACAAATTCTCTTAATACATTCTTCTCTAAGTTAGTGAATACAAAATAATAAATAATTAATAACTGAAGTAAAAGTACACTATACACAACTTAAATCATTGATGTTAAAACATTTAACAATAAAATTTACAAAGTCACAAAAGAAAACGGGAATATTTCATGGTACACTAAGGAATTCATGGTCACCCTAACAGTATGTGTGTGTGTGTGTGTGTGTGTGTGTGTGTGTGTGTGTGTGTGTGTGTGTGTGTGTGTTTCTGTATTTATATGTGTGTGTGTGTGTGTGTGTGTGTGTGTGTGTGTGTGTGTGTGTGTGTGTGTGTGTGAATTGCCCCCGTAACATACACACACACTACCATGGAAACAAAAAAAAACAAAAAAAACAAAAAAAAATGGAAAGAAATTATAATAAAATAAAAAGTAACAAAAAAAAACCTGTGTGTGTGTGTGTGTGTGTGTTACTTGCCCCCGTAACATACACACACATCACCATTGAAAAGAAAAAAAGTAAAAAAGATAGAAATAAATTTTTTAAAAAATGTATAAATGTTTAAAAAAGAAAAGAAAAAAAAACTGTGTGTGTGTGTGTGTGTGTGTGTGTGTGTGTGTGTGTGTGTGTGTGTGTGTGTGTGTGTGTGTGTGTGTGTGTGTGTGTGTGTGTGTGTGTGTGTGTGTGTGTTGTTGGTGTGTTGTTAGTGTTTGATAATCTGCGACTTAATTAATTTCACGACAAACACCTACTGCTCCTCCTTCATTACTACTACTACTACTACTACTACTACTACTACTACTACTACTACTATAATTACTGTTAATGTCTAAGGTAAGGCAGGTGAAGGTGGAAGGAGGAAGTAGGCGAGATCTGGAGTACTGAAACACGAGAGTCAGTACTGAGAGGGTAAGCGGCAGAAGGTCAAGTTGCAGGGTTCCTTCAGTACAATTAGCTCAGAGGCAACCAAAGACGTCATGCGTGTGAAGGGATTAAATCGCTTTCAACATATTGGTAGTGGTGGTGGTGGTGGTGGTGGTGATACGGTCTTTCCTATGTGTCCCTGTTGCTATTATTACTACTGCTGATGCTGACGCTACTGTTACAACTACTACTGCTACTACTGTTTCTCTTCTTTTCCTCTTTTCTAATTTTTCTTTTTGTTCTTCTTCTGACTATCATTTTACGATTTCTAGTAGTATTACTATTAGTCTAAAATTTATAGTATTATAAGTAGTATTAATAAAATGACAATATATAAACTATTACCACTTCCACTATTACTACCACCACCACCACCGACAACAACAACAACAGCAATAGTAACACCACCACCAATAACAACCCCTAACACTACCACATAATGCAGTACAACACCATCCTTCTCCTGCATGACAACCCATCACTACTGCCCATAACACCTACTCACTCACCATTCCAAACACACATACACTTGCACCTTTAACCACCCCC
>CM035181.1:11257573-11277330 GCA_020233015.1 Callinectes sapidus
GGGAGGGAGAGAAGGAAGGAAGGAAGGAAGGAAGGAAGGAAGGAAGGAAGGAAGGAAGGAAAAAAAAGAAAAGATTAAACTGAAATACTCGGGAGATGAAACAGAGTCAGTGGGTGTCAGAGAGAGAGAGAGAGAGAGAGAGAGAGAGAGAGAGAGAGTGTGTGTGTTTCAAGTACGAGTTACAAACACTTCAAAATAGACCCGTTTTTTTTTTCTGCGTTACAATAAAGAAATACAGAATAGTGGTGGTGGTGGTGGTGGTGGTGGTGTCCATCCTGCTGCTGCTGCTGCTGCTCCCTGCCCTTGAGGTGGCACAC
This sequence comes from Callinectes sapidus, assembly GCA_020233015.1. Lineage (NCBI taxonomy): Eukaryota > Metazoa > Arthropoda > Malacostraca > Decapoda > Portunidae > Callinectes > Callinectes sapidus. Next base: position 11,257,891 of record CM035181.1, read on the forward strand.
TGACACTTCATGAGATCGCTATCGAAGCCAATTTAGTGCTTTGTGCAGAGTTATAGCATGAAGAGAGAGAGAGAGAGAGAGAGAGAGAGAGAGAGGGGGGTGGAAGATTAAAAAAGAAAGAGCAAAAAGGACAAAATAAGAGGATAAAGAAAGGAAAAGACTAAAAAAGGGGTAAAAAAATGGTATAGAGAGAGAGAGAGTGTGTGTGTGTGTGTGTGTCTGTGTGTGTGTGTGCGTTTACTCATGTTTTTCAGTACATATTTTTTACTCGCTGTCATAATATATCTTTGTCTACTAGCATTCTTTTTGCTTGACATCCTCTCTCTCTCTCTCTCTCTCTCTCTCTCTCTCTCTCTCTCTCTCTCTCTCTCTCTCTCTCTCTCTCTCTCTCTCTAGCTCTCTCTCTCTCTCTCTCTCTCTCTCTCTCTCTCTCTCTCTCTCTCTCTCTCTCTCTCTCTCTCTCTCTCTCTAATGGAGACACGCCCCTGAGGATACACAAATCTAATCCAAAAAAGTTTCCACTGTCGCTACTCCATAAAGGAAAAAAGAAAAAAAGATGAAAATAAAAAAAAATCCATATGGAATTCCCCATTTTTTTATTTTCATTTTTTGGTGGTGATTTGATAGTTCCTTTTAACTCCCGCGCTGCCTGTCTGTCTGTCTGTCTGTCTGTATATATGTGTATGTATGTCTGTCCATGCGTCTGTTTCCCCTAACTAGCTCTTCCTGTGTGAATATCCGCCTGTCCGCTTCTTGGTCTGTGTATCAGTGGTGTATATTTGTGTTTTTGTTTGTGTTTTTCATGTTTTTTTTTTTAATGGGTTTTGTTGTTGTTGTTGTTGTTGTTGTTGTTGTTTTTCTTGTTTTTTGTTTTGTTGTTATTTTTTGTATGTTAATCTGCTTGCTCCAGTTTTTTGGTTGTTTCTCTTTCCTGGTGGTTTACATTTGTGTTTTTGTGTGTGTGTTTTTTTTTTTCATGTGTTTTTTAATGTTTTGTTGTTGTTGTTGTTGTCGTTGTTGTTGTGTTTTCTTGTTTTTTGTTTTCTTTTTATTTCTTTGTATGTTAATCTGCTTTCTCCATTTTTTTGTTTGTATCTCTTCCCTTTTTTTTATTTTTTGTGTTTTTTCCCTGTTTTTTTTTTTTTTTAGTTTGTTTGTTGAATGGGTTTTTGTTGTGTTTATTTTTTTGTTTTGATTTGTTTTCTTTTTATTTTTGTATTTTAATGTGCTTGCTCCTGTTTTTGTTTTGTTTTTGTTTTCTTTTTTCCTTTTTTTTCATTTTTTGTGAATGTTTATTTGTGTCTTTTAGTTTATTTTCTATTACTTGATAAGGTTTCGTTTTTCTTTTTTCTTTTTTTTTTCTTTTTTTTCCTTTTTATTTTTTTTCCTTTTATTTTTTTGGGGGAGGGGAGTAATTAGGACACGGTGGGAGTTATAGATTGGGTGTCAGTGAGAGAACTCCCTTTTTTTTTTAGTTTTTCTCTTTTTCAGTGTGTTGTTATGTTTGTATTTGTCTCACTTTGTTTGCTTTCTTTCCCTTTTTGTTCTAAGTCAAGGCTGTTAATTACATTTTTTCATCCGTCATTCTACCTTTTTCTTTTTTTCGTGTTTTTTTTTTTTTTCTCTCTCTCTCTCAAGTCTGCAGATGATATTTTATGCGAGCAATGGTGTTTCTCTCCTCTTTTTCTCTCCTTTTCTTTCTCTCTTTCTCTTTTTATCTTCTTTCTTTCCCATATGTGTAGTTTTCCTCCTTCTCTCATTTTTTTCCTCGTTAACCTGTTCACTGACTCCTTTACCGTAAACTTTTTTCTTTCTTTTTCTTTATTTTTCTTTTCTTTTATTTCTTATTTCATGTGTTGCTATGTCTGCATTTGTCTCTCTCTCTTCGTTCGGATTTTTTTTATTTCTGCTCCATTTTTTTCCTATGTGGAAGCTGTTAATTACATTTTTTCATCTATCATTGTACCTTTTTCTTTTTTTCTCTCGTGTTCTTTTCTCTCGGGTCTGCAGATATTGAATTTTCATGTAGGCAATAGTGTTTTTCGTTTTTTTTTTTTTTTTTTTGTTGTTGTTTTTTTGGGGGGGCAACGGTGTTTTTCGTCTTTTGTTTATGTGAGTAACTGTTTCTCGTCTTTTTTTTGTTCGTGTGCATTTTCATATATATTCGGCTTATCATTTGTCAATTTTATACAGCTTCAGAAAACTTTTGTGAGGATTGAAATAGTATAGACTCTGGCCATTAATCTTCTGAACTCCAAAGAACCTTTATAACGCGAATCGTTTAATCACACCCAAAACTCGTGGTAAAAATGTGCCCAAGTACTGATGGAGTTAAGAGAGGGAATTCGCGACTTCACCTCATTGCGTTGGCCTGAAGAAAGAAAGAGACAAGAAAAAATAACCTTAGAACAAAAGAAACCAAGGACAAGACAACGAAAACACGTTAATTAGAATAAGCTACATAGAATGAAGAAAAGAACCAAGAGATGGACAGCCAGAAGCAGACTAGGACAAGGACAAAATAAGGGTAAAACAGGAACAAGAAGAAACTAGATAGACAAGACAAGAACAAAAAGATGAACAGCAGGAACAAGTACAAGACATAGAAAAAAAAGCAGCGACAACAAACAAGATAGATTTAAGACAAGAACTAAGAGATGAAGAGCCAGAACCACAACAACTCAAGGACAAAATAAGGTGCAAATGAAGTAGGAGAAATATTAGAAGGAATACTGATCTATCTCTGACATGCACTCACTTCTCCCGACTGGACACCAAGGAACTTACTAGTGTCTTGGGGTGGACAGGGTAGCGGATGTGAAGGGGCCGCCAGTCACCAGGTTGACAGCGCAGCTCCTGGCCACCAGCCTCAGTAGCAGCAGCTCCTCACCGTAATACTTCTCAAACCTGCAGAAAAGAGAAGAGGAGATTAGATGTGGTGTTCAATGCAGAGATAAGTACAATCTAGAATTCTAGAAAGTAAGTAGAGGAAAGACAGAGTGAGGATGTTCTTTCTTTTTCTTTTTCTATCACAACCTGCGGAGAAAAAAGTTTGTAGTAGTAGTAGTAGTAGTACTAGTAGTAGGAGGAGGAGGAGGAGGAGGAGGAGGATAGAAGTAGTAGTAGTAGTAGTAGTAGTAGTAGTAGTAGTAGTAGTAGTAGCAGCAGCAGCAGTAGTAGTAGTAGAAACAGCAATAATAACAACAACAATAACAACAATTTCACCAATAAACTACAAAATATACCACCAACCAACATTATTATCATCAACCATGTTCCCAACCGCCACATTCCTAACTTAACGTTCCTAATTCTTACCTCAGCTTCCTTTGAGCCAAAACGGTCATCACAAACTCTCTCTCTTCACTTGTAATATTCCAACGCTAGCAGTAGTAGTGGTAGTTATAGTTGTAGCAGCAGTGGTAGTACTAGTAGTAGCAGTGGTGGTGGTTGTAGGAGGCAGCAGTCGTGTCACAGCGTAGTCTTGGCATATAACTGGGTCTTCATCACTGGAAAATAGTTATAGTTGTAGTAGCAGTGATAGTTGTAATAGTAGTAGTAGTAGTAGTAGTAGTAGTAGTAGTAGTAGTAGTAGTAGAAAGATTGAAAAAATATTATGATTATTATTAGTAGTTGTAGTAGTTATTTCTCTATCTCTCTTTCACACACACACACACACACACACACACACACACACACACACACACACACACACACACACACACACACACACACACACACACACACACACACACAGTCACACAAACACACACACATACAAATACATACACACTCACAGACAGACACACAGACACACACACAGACAGACAGACAGACACACACACACACACACACACAAACACACACACACACACACACACACACACACACACAGACACACACACAGACACACACACGCACACACACGGTAAACACACAGTAACTCCTGCTATATAAGTCAGCAAGACAGGGGGGTAGGGGGGGCAGGGAGGCGCCCGCCCTATGACGTCACAGCTGATGACGTCACAGCTGATGACGTCACAGCTCAATATTTACGTAGCGCAAACCATTTTGAAAATGACCCCTCGATAAAACGATGACAGATCAATCTGTTGCATTTGTTTCGACGCGATAAATAGGATAACTAATTCCCAAAGTGTAAACACACTCCTAACAACACCAATTCTGAAGAAATTCTTCGGGAAAAAAAACGTTTTTTTGAAAATATGACACTTTTGAACACTCGTTAAATACCCACTAAATGCCAATTCAACGGAACCAAAACACATTTCAAGACAACTAATCAGTTATTCTTAATTATTCTAAACACTTTGGAATGATTTAGAGGCGGAAATAAACTGTCGAGAGGCTGATAATGAAGTTTTTAATGTAATATTGACTCCGCTGAATAACACAGTTCCTCTCCACTCACTTCACTGAACTGTAGACACAAAACATCACTATATATGAACTATCTTTTGCCATTAATAACAACTTAATACTGCCTCTAATAAAAAAAGTGCATTGGGCGTTGCAAGAAATTTAGCCCAAAAATACCCCCTTATTTACCCCCCCAATACCGCCCACCACAGCCACCTCCACCACACACACGCACGCAAATCACTCCAAACACGCCGCAGTACTCGTAAAAAGCCTTAAATTTGAGTAATGATCCCAAATAAACAGTCCAGAAGCAAAGACAATATCCTGCTGGTGGGGGCGCCGCAGTGGGGTATGCTCCCCCCCCTCCTTTCTCCCTCCCACCTTCATTACGCTTAAACTTGACCGCGAAAACTATGTCTGAATGGCTCATATGAAAGATTAGTACCATTGCAGCAGACTGTGGTAAGATGAGACTGTAGTGATTGAGAGATGTGGGTTAAAATGACCGAAGAAATAAGGACAAACCAGACTTATAACAAGAACCAAAAAAAAAAAAAACGAACCCAGACCACACCAAGGACAAAAACATCAAGAAGGAAACACCAACCTTAGAACAAGAACGAAAAGATGAACAGGACCAAGGACGAGACAGCGACAAAACACCAGCAAGGACAGACGAGTAAAAAAAAAAAAAGGTCAAGGAGAGGAGGGGGTGGGGAGAGTGCAGTGGAAGGGGGGGTGGGAGGGGGGCAGTTAAACGCACCAGCTGCCCCTGGATTATAGCGTTATCATGAAAAAGCGCAGCAGGAGGAGGGGGTCGTGAATTTAATCTGCACCCAAGTATTGTTTAATGTCGAGCAGTCCGTCATGGTGAGAGGAACCTGCCCTGCCGTGCTTTGGGGGAGGAAGAGGAAAGAAGAGGGAGAAGAGAGAAGAATAAGGCAGGAGAGAAGAGGAGAATGGAGAAAGGTAAAGGAAAGTAATGCAAGTGACTAGATGAATCTGATGACGAATTGAGAGAGAGAGAGAGAGAGAGAGCGAGAGAGAGAGAGAGAGAGAGAACATGCTACGAATTTACAGAAAACTGCCATAATATGACGTAAGACGAAGGAAACATTACAAACTTAACTCAGTCTTATAAAATGGAAATAAATGAATATACATATACATATAAACACACACACACACACACACACACACACTCCTGTAAATATTTCAGCATGAGACACTTTCATCACGGAGTCAATCACAGAGCAGCGTTACCTTCCCTTTTTGCGAGCGTGTGCAGTGGCAGTGACAGTGAGTCGAGAGGGTAACAAGTCAGACACGCAGCCTTTCACTCCACCTGTTTACACTCCCGACGAGGCGAGGCGGCAGCAGCAGCAAGTGGAAGGAACACAGCTGGAGGCGCCACCCGTCATGTTGTACTGCTTGCTTGTCTCCTGCCTACGCTCTCTCTCTCTCTCTCTCTCTCTCTCTCTCTCTCTCTCTCTCTCTCTCTCTCTCTCTCTCTCTCTCTGAATCCTTCCTTCGTTTTCCTCTATCTTCATATGCTGTCCTCTTTCCTGTCTTTTTCTTGTTGTTGTTATTGTTGTTGTTTTTGCATGTTATACGTTTGTGTACATCGTGGGTTGTTTGTATGGTAATGTGTGTTTGTTCTTTATTTATTTCCATTTGTTCTTTACTTCTCTCATATATTCTCTAGGTTTATCCTCTTTTTTGTTTGCTTTTCTTCCTTCCTGATCTCCTTCCTTTATCCTTCCTTTCTCTTTTTTTATTTCTTCTGCATTATCTTTTCTATTCTTCTCTCTCTACTTCATTTACACATTGTTCCCATTCTTTCTTCTTTTTTACTTCTTCTTCTTCCTTCACTACATCCCTTTTCACTCCTTTTTTTCTTGATTTCCATTGTTTGTTTGTTTTTTTCCTTTTTTCTCCTCTAATTCTTCATTATATCTTCTCTACTCTTCGTCGTTTTCTTTCTCTACTTTCCTCCTGTCCTTTCTTTCTTTATTGTTCACCATCTCACTTTTCCTCTCTCATTTTTTTTCCTGTACTTCCTGTTTTGTTGTTGTTTTTTTCATTTTTATCAACATTTTTCCTATTCCTCCTTCCTTTATTTGCATCTCTCCCTCACTTTCTTAGTATAAGTAGATCTTTTCCTTCCATTCCCCTTCAATATTTTTCATTTCTTCTCTCCTTTACTGTACCTTCTTCCTTAACATTTATCCTATTCTCTCTCTTTCCTTTTACTCCTCTCCATCCCTCATTCCCTCCCTCGTTTGCTTACCGTACTTCTCTCCCTTTTATTCCTCCTCAGCATCTCTCGTTCTCTCTCTCTCCCTCCCTTCTCTTCCTCCTTCCACTGCCCTCGAGATGACTGCTAGTATTTCCACATCTCTCCATGCTGATTCTTGATTGCATTCACTATTCAGACGGCAGCAGACTTGTGCACTTCGGTCCGGGGCTTTCTCGTTGCCAGTCTCCTTGTCGATGCTGGAACCTCGCCCCTTGACCTCTCCTTATATACTCGCTGCTATACTAGAAGGTCCGATGTGTTCCTGTAATGTTGGATCCATTTTTTAGTAGATGTTGGGGTTTAGTTGTGATTTTTAGGTAAGAAGGGAAAGCTGGCCAAGAGTAGAGTAAAATTGCATAAAAAAAATAGCGCATTTAGTTGCAGGTTTGACAGTTTTGGTTAGATTTATTTGTTTTATTTTTTTTTTTAAGTGCATAGAAGATTAGCTAACATAAATACATTATAACGAAAGAAAAACTGCAATTATTTCACAGATCCGACAAAGAGGGAAACCAAGTAAAGGCTGGATAGAAATTAAAAATATAAAAAAATAAAGTTTCACAAAAGATTTGTGACATTTTTGGTTCCCAGGTATTTTGAAATGGTTCATGTCACTGAAAAGGAATGGAAAAAGAATTGTTAAGAGACAGAGAATTTCATCGATTCATTATACATTTTTTCTTCTATTATTTTTTTCTTTCCCAGAACTACAGCCAAGCCAGAGAAGAGAACCAATAAGTTGACACATGTTCAAACAATGTTGTAGTTGTACTATCTCTCTCTCTCTCTCTCTCTCTCTCTCTCTCTCTCTCTCTCTCTCTCTCTCTCTCATGTCTATGTGTGTGTATATAAGCAAGAATATGACCCAAAGGAAGACACAGGGGGGGGAAAAGGAAGACAAGTTGCAGTGCATGTACATATCTATGCATGTGTGTCTGTACGTGTGTGGGGGAGTGTTCATTTGTCCTGCTGCTCGCCTTGTGTATTGGCAGCACGATTTGCATATACTCCAGACAGACAGCATGGGGAGTGTATGTCAGATTTACTTCCATGCCAGTCCAAGTTAAATTGTGCTGTGCTACGTGTGGAGGCTGGGAGGGTGATTCTTGATGCTGCTGTGTGTGGGAGGTTGGATTATGTAGGGAGCTTGTTTTCTTGCATTGTATTTCACTTTTTTAACGTTGTCTTGTTTGCTAGAAATCTTGTTTGTTTGTTTGTGTTTTCTAATAATGATGTATTATAAATATTCATCGTTTGATTACAATCTCTTTAACAAAGAATTGTTTTTAGTGTTAAAGTCAGTTTTAAAGTAGTATCTTTAGTGTGTATAGGTGTTGTTGTGATGCCTCTCACCAAATTTATCGTTTCATACGTTGTGTAAGGATAGTGCAAACATTTTTCCGCTAAGCCGCGCGGTGACTATCCTTCCTCGCCTCCCTTTCCCTCCCTCCGCCCTCTCCACTGCATGGGCGATAAATCTAACCCTATGATACCAAGGGCTTGAGACTGTCAACACGTGACGGCGCTGTCAGTGAGAAATATTCAGCTTCGCCAATACATTTTCCTGCTTTCGGTGACATATTTTTTTCTTTTTTCTTTGATTACGTATGCGTTATTTGTATTATTTTGCACATGTTATTTATGGTATTGTGCATAATCTTCATGTTTCTTCCAATTTTCTGTGTTATTTATTCCGTTGTTATTGTTGGTAAAGATGGAGGTAATGAGGGTGGTGGAAAGGATGTTGTGTAAGTTATAGTGGTGGTGGTGGTGGTGGTGGTGGTGGCTGCGGTGGTGGTTGCAGCAAGAGAGCAGTCTCAATGACCTTTTCAAACTCTTTCCCATCTTTCTGGTCTAGTAAATTTTTGTAGTAGATTTGTCACATAAAAAAGGAAAGTTAGACTGTTTAGACCTGTTATGACGTGAAAATCGTAAGTTTATCTCTCTCTCTCTCTCTCTCTCTCTCTCTCTCTCTCTCTCTCTCTCTCTCTCTCTCTCTCTCTCTCTCTCTCTCTCTCTCTCTCTCTCTCTCTCTCTCTCTCTCTCTCTGTCTTATCACACGACATGAATGTTAAATAATTCACATGGCATTTTCTCTCTCCCTTTAAAACTGCAAGCAAATTTAAAGCAGCGAAGCGGTACCTGAAATACTTTGCATCTGTTCAGCATCACAAATTTATTCACGGCAAACTCAAACTCGTATTACTGGAAAATGTAATCGTAGTTAATCGCGGGAGGGACACAGAAACAAGGTACTCTCTTTAAATTTTGACCGCCATATGACCCCATTGCTGTGACGTTTTAACCCCTTCAGTATTGGGACACATTTTTACCACGAGTTTTTGGGGGTGATATCAGACGATTTTATTGACATTAGGGAGGGTCTATGGAGGTCAGAAGATTAATGGCCAGAGTCTGTACTATTTTAATCCCTACATGAGTTTCTGAAGCTGTATAAAATCGAGAAATAATAAGCAGAATAAATATGAAAATGCGTTCCCACTCCTCAAGGGGTTAAATCAATCAGTTTATCAATCGGGTCTTTTCTTTAATAGTTTTGTTGCCATTGACCAGTTTTCTAATCTTGCCAAAAAAAAAAAGAAAATGAATGAAACTTTTCCTTCAGATTCGTGTGGTAAAGGATTATGGTTCTTTGTAGCTCTCTTATGATAGAATTTGTCTCAAGGTAATCCTCAGAACTCACTGGGCCGTCTTGAGTCTTATTCTTGTGTGACGAGTGGCTATTTTTATTTATTTTTATTTATCTTTTATTCTTATTTTCATTTTTATTTAACTTTGTTTGTATTAGGTCTTTATTCTGAAACTCTGCCCCACACCTCTACTACATTCACCAAAATTTCTACCTTTCTAAGAGGCGAGTAATTTATGTGGGAATTGAATACGAGTACAGTGATGGTGAGTGAGTAAAGCGTTCCAGAATAGTACTTACGCTTTCAATTAAGGCTACGAACGCTCATATTCCTTAACTTTTCAGCCTCGTGTGTCAACTACTACTAACAGGCTATAATGGAGGTTGATGTAATATTCAAACAATATCATATGATCTTTGTAACAGTTTAATAAAGAATCCGCTTTAGTAATAAGAAAATATGTATAAGAAGCTTTTTTATATGTATAGGATCGGGTGTGGCCTATTAAAAGTTAAAAAAAAGTCTGATTTAGAATGCCAGTATGTACAGAGGATACTAAAAAAACAAACCCATTATTATTATACGGAGAAATATCTTGAAGCATCCTTCTTGAGACATTTAGATCCACATGCAAGATAGAAGACACGTACGAACAGAGAATTCCAGAGTTTGCCCATAAAAAAGATGAAAAAAAATTAGAGTACAAGTTAATTCTTCCATGATATTTTTTGTAGTTTATTATGAGAGAGCAAAGCCTTTTAGAAATACGAGTGAGTCACTATCACTGTTATTGCGAGGGATTCGAACTGTTACACTGATACAATTAACGCATAGCTTGCAATGTGGGTTTCATCTCCTTTGACTTCCCAGGTGGAGTTAAGATCATCAAAGCTACCGTGGAGTGGTATTTGGATTAATATTATCCACTATCTACCAATTACGAGACCTTTGTCCTGTAGTAAAGCAGTAAGCTGAAGAGGGAGGGGGGGGGGTGTTCAGCCACTACCTACCTCACGTCATTTCGTTTGTGGTGTGTGTGTGTGTGTGTGGGTGTGTGTGTGGTGTACAGATTCATTCCTTCCTTCACGTCAAAACACAAGACATTATTGTTGACGCGTAGCAATGAGCAGAGTGCCGTAGAGACCGAGGGAGTGAATGTTTGTGCACCTCCTCGCTGTTTGGCTCCCTTACTCCTGCTACATTGACGTCCACCACCATAGCAGTTGCTGTCTGCCCTCATCCCGCGGTCATGAATATGTGATAAACTTCAGACGGTGGAGCTAGAGTGTTGCCTGAAGGAGGGAATGGAGGTTAATTAAGTTATGAGGGAATGCAGAGGAATAACAAACCCCTCCAGTACTGGGACACATTTTTACCACGAGTTTTGGGGATATAATTAGACGATTTTATTAACATTAAGAAGAATCGATAGAGATCAGAAGATTAATGGCCAGTCTGTACCATTCTTATACCCACATGAGTTTCTAAAGTTGTATAAAATGGACAAATGATTAGCAGAATAAATATGAAAATATCTCCCAGCACTGAAGGGGTTAATAATAAAGAGGAAAGAGAGGTAGCAGATCGAAGCATAACATATTTTCCATTTCCCCATCATGAGCACACTTGAAACTATCTACCAAACCTAAGGCAACTGTCCTGAAATATTTGATGAGCTTTAGTTTGTTCCAGTTACCAAACAAACTAAAGGTGACAATGTGTGCGGTGTGTCTTGCGTAAAGAGATCGTCAACACCGGAGTTATCATGCAAACATCTTGTCTCGTATTCTTAAACACATCTGTGCTTCATCTCCACTATTTCAAAAGTCCTCATTTACATTTGCACGAGTTTTCAAGGTTTTTTTTATGGATTTAGAGGCAGATTAACTAGATTTTTACATGGTTAACTAGAGAAACATTCTTGAAAACCCCGCTACTCATCTCTGTGGCTTTGGAAACTAGTTGTGGTGAGAGGAAAGCGTTTCTGAATACAGTCCCTTGATTTCATCTTTACTTACTCCGGACCAACGTGCAACTGCCACGCAATACTCCAATAGTCCCAGTTTACTTCAGTTTCCTAGCGCGGTATCCCTCTTTGGTTAATGACAAGCCTAACAGAGGGCTGCCCACTTCCCCTAGGCTGGCTGTTCCACTTTGTACGCGTCAAGTTTGGCGGCATCAGTATGTATATTGGACATCAAAGAAACAACACAAGTTCCCCCTTCTGCCGCCACCACCACCACCACCACCACCACCTGACGTTTCCCGGTCATCTCCCTTGTGTATTCGTTGGCATGTTCTAATATTTTGTTCAGATAGATACGTACACCTGTGAAGTAAGGCGCACCGTATTGTTTTTCTCTGTGTTTTCTATTGTGTAGTGATGGTGAGGCAGCAAAACTACGCCATGGGGTCCCTATTTGTGTATCATTGTCTTCCGTCACCAAATATAAACCGTGGGAAAAAAAAAAATATAGGATTTGCTTTCCTTTTTTTTCTGGTGATGTGGAAAAACTCAGGTGATATTGTCATGAAAAAGTGGCGCCACAATTCAGGGCTATAGCGGAGTATTAAGGTGAGAGGGTGGAATGGAACAGTACTTTACAAGCCGCGTTACTCCTCAATGACCCGACCCCTGTAACGCAGACCACCATGCACGCTGCTTCCCTTCTCTTTCTCTCTGTCTTTGTAAAATAGATGAAACAGACAGTTAGGTAATAAATAGTTGGTGTAAGATTGAGACTAGCATTAATATTAGATGAATACCCATAAAATACGTGATGATTTAGACTGGGATACAGGAAGGTTACTGATATGAAGTCCCGGGGCTTTGTGAAGCTTTGTGAAGGGTCATCAACTTTTAGTCATACTTTTCCTTTTCATTAATTCGCATTACTTCCTTTGTTTTCTTATTTCATTTTCTGGTTTCTGTGATGTGTAGTTTTATTTACATCTTTTACTTTTGTTATCATAGGCAACGTGAGCGCTGCCGCCTGAACACACGACAGTCATTCCCGCCACTCCTGCCACGCACTGAGGGCTTCATACGGTCACGCTTGATGCTCATTCATCTGAAGCTGCCGCGTCCTCTCCGCCTTCGCCTCACTCCCCCTGGCTCTCCACAAGGTATTGGATAGTGCATGGAGAACAGAGGGAATTAACCAGTCCAAGTTTCCAATACCTTATTCAACTGTACCGCAACTAAATCTTAGTATTAAACACCAACTAAACCACCAAACTACAAACTTTGACAGCTGACTTGAGGCGAGTGGTGTCCTCAAACTCTCGTCCGCCACCCACTTATCCTAATACCTTGCCTATGTAGGGCCTCACGACACTGCTGTTCAGGATGGAGGGAATATCCACTTCCTAATTCTGTAGCCACTTTGTATGCCACGCTGGGATGGAAGAAAGGACCCGCGTTCCCTTTCAGTGGAGGAAACTTTTTTCATTAACATCTGCGTACTTTAGAGCTGCCAAATTCGACACTCCAACAAGCATTGCGTGCAGGCAGGCAGTTTGTGTACACACGTGTTTGTGTGTCTACAAGCTGATGTATGCATTATAAATATGTGCACACTCAACAAGATAGAGTGTAGTGTTACTGATGAACAAGAAGACCCACCAGTCCCTCTAGGTCTCCCTCTGGTGTCTTCCCCGTCCCCCTAACGTTAATTACACCCCGGAGCGAGTGTGAGGAAGGGATCCAGAAGGGGCAGGCTAGGAGAGGTGGGGGTGGTTGGAGGGAGCTGAGGGTGGACGGGAGGTTGGTTGGCGGAGCTCATTGATACGTGGTGCAGTTTTCTCGCGCTGTATACACTGGGCTGCTCTTCGTGATTAGTGTAAACAGAGCTGCAGCCAGACGCCCAAAATAATGAGAAACCTGATCGTGGCTCACGTAAGTCCCTTCCGCCTCGCTCACGCTCCCAAAACACACACACACACACACACACACACACACACACACACACACACACACACACACACACACACACACACACACACACACCAGGGTTTCCAGATTTCTGTACCAAAATTTTCGTACACCGTAAAAAATTATCGTTTTTTGAGGTAGGTTATCGTACACCCTATTGGCTAGGAAGATACAACAACAACATTTATCTGGCCACTTTTTTTTCAGTTCTACAGAATGTCACAAAATTGAACAATAGACACTGTATTTTTGTTCACGCCTTCCTTTTTTTCTTGTTTTCAGGTATGTTTGCACTATCCATGAAGGCACTGCGTTTCTGCCATTCTCTCTCTTCCCTCTAAGCACATCCAAACTAATTAGAAACATTCTTTTATACACCAATACCATCTTCACTCCCACCTAAATCCCTTAAAACACTCGAAATAGACACAAAAAAGCACTTTCAAAAAACCATACAACACCTCAAAATACCCCCAAACATACCTCCAGAACACACTGAAGTTACGTGAAATATACATAAAAACATCTAACACACACTGAAAACACATTTATGACTCCAAAAAGACACTCAAAATACCTTGTAACACCGCCAAACATACTTTAAAAAACTCAAATACACCTCTAGAAACACCGCATTACATCATAAAGAACGGCAAGAGATACTTAAATAAATAGTGTGGCTTGGCTCCTCTTCCGCCTTTCTTCCTCCTCCTCCTCCTTTGCTTCAACTTTTTATCGTCCTTCTGCGGCTTCCATCTACACGCTTGACTCTATATACACATCAAAATGCTTAGAGAACACTAGATATTACACAAAATATTGAGGAAATGGAGGGAGAAAGAGGTACTGCGGCTTGGCTCCCTCTTCTCTTCCTCCTCTTAATTTCTCCTTCCCTTCTCCTTCTCCTCTATTTCTTCTTTTTTGTTCCTTCTACTGCTTCTTACTGTGTGCTAAAATATTGTATTTTTACAATAATTATTCTACGTCTGGGAACACTGACAGACACACACACACACACACACACACACACACACACACACACACACACACACACGAGCGCACGCATACTCGGAAATGTCAGTCGGTCTCTCGTCTGACCTCAGAAAATGTTGAAAATATTCGCAGAGATATTTCAGCACACGAGTGTTTGCACCCCTTTCTCTTCCTCCTCACCCTTCCCTCACTTTATTTTTAAAATGAACGCCTGACACACGGCAGAAAATCCTAACCATTTTTTTCCCCGGAGTGTGGAGTTACTGGATGTTTAGGATGCTCTTTACTAAATGTTGCATTTACTTCACAAATTCTAACTTCCTCTTTAAAAATGCTTAGAGAGTATTCAGCAACACGACTAGAATGTAGTACATACATACATACATACACACATACATGAAAACCATACTTCAATATTTCTTTTTTGGCGTATTTTTAAATCATTTTTCAGTTCATTTTATCTTATTTATGTATGCTTCAGGAGGAAGAGAGAAAAGCCAAACCAAAAGCTGTTCAAATCCTACTAATTCCCTTTGGACAGAGGGATGACCTGACCCTTGTTTAGTGAAGAGAAGACACCAGCAGACTGGCAGTAAAACATTAAAGACTACATGTAACTTCCGCTTCATGATCCCAGCACGTCCCACACTAATGCAACAGGCTCGCTGCTCGCTCACTCACTGCTTACCTCCCCTCACCGCGACACGACTTCAGCAACAAGGGTACACTTTTGTCTCTTGGTTAATGTCACTTAGGTACGTAAAAAAACAACAGTTCTGGGGTGGCGTGTTGTTGAATGTACTTTGTTTCGCCCACTTACGCAAAGGTATGGGACGTAAATGTTAGCCACTGACCTAAAGAGATAAAATTCTTGAGATGGAGATGTGTTACCTGCGTATTCCTATTTAGTTCTCTAGTATTCGTGGGATCAGCCTTTGTAAAGACTTCTGTTCTATAATTGGGTTGGGAATTGTACTTGCTCTTGTGAGTGCCTTGAATGTTCTACGTATATTTTGCCTGGTTGTTGTGCTTTCTTATGTCTGGTTATGGTGATAGTGCATATTGTGAGTGCCGTGGTTGTTCTACATTTTGCCCGGTTGCTGTAGTGCTTTGCTCTTGTCAGGTTATGGTAATGGTACATACTGTGAATCCCTTGATTGTTCTATATTTTGCCGGGTTGCTGTACAGGTTTACTTTTTGTGTAGTTATAGTAATGGTGCATACTGTGGGTGCGAAGTTACAGAAATCAATACGTAAATAAGTCTATGGAAAAAAAGGAAAATGTTATTATTGCATTAGTGCAGTCTACTCCATTATGGAAGGTTTCATTTTAGACCCTTCAGTACTGGGACACATTTGTATCACGAGTATTGGGTGTGTTTAGACGATTTTATTGACATTAGGAAGGGTCTATGAAGGTTAGAAGATTAATGACCAGAGCCTGTACTATTTTAATCCTCACATGAGTTTCTCAAGCTGTATAAAATCAACAAAGAAAATGCGTCCCAGTACTGAAGGGGTGAATGGTATTAATATAAATAACAATAAATTTCTGGCCTTTAAAAAATCATTAGTCATAAAGCGCTTTTTAATAGCGATTTCGTTTTACTGTTGTTATTATTAGATTATATCATTGAGATGAAAAGGGAAAGACGAAAGAGGAAAAAATAAAGATTAGATATCTGATTAAATAAACTACTCCTGATAGTCACAGTCATTACATCATTCCACGTGTGTGAGTCTCTCTCTCTCTCTCTCTCTCTCTCTCTCTCTCTCTCTCTCTCTCTCTCTCTCTCTCTCAAACACATAAACCTCCTCTGTATGCCTTTTATTCGAACTTCACATTATTCACCATTGCAAATACTATATACATGTGTAAAACCTTTGGCATCAGATATACGTAGTCACTCACTGGCTTGGAATATGAAACTGGTTCCACTGAATCCAACTCTAATATTCCTTTCCGATATTCTCCCACAGTGTGACTTATGTTATCTTATACTATTACTATTATTTACTACTACTACTACTACTACTACTACTACTACTACTACTACTACTACTACTACTACTACTACTACTACTACTACTCTTCACGTCCTACTTCTTTTCCCATTTAGGCAGTTCATTAGTTAGTCTGTTTGTTCGTTCATTTGTTGGTTGGTTGGTTGGTAGGCTAGACACGCAGTAAGTTGATTGGTTAACTCCTCAGAGATGCGATTCAGCACGTGTCAATAACTCCTGAAATTGTAAACAGTATGATGTATTCACTCTCACCTCACGCCCACTGTATCCTTGGCCCGCAAACAGTGGTAACCCCAAACTGGCCATTAGTGCCGCGCCTGAACAACGCTAAGTGCCTTCCTATAGCAGGTGATTATGTAAATTGCACGACACTTTCTTTTTTTCCTTTACCTGAGTGGTCTAATCTGAATGTTTTCGTTCATTAACCCCTTCAGTACTGCGACGCGTTTTTTCTACGAGTTTTTATTGTGTTTAGACTATTGTTTTGACATTAGGGAGGGTTTATGAAACTAGCTCTCTCTCTCTCTCTCTCTCTCTCTCTCTCTCTCTCAATAGCCCGGCTAGCTCAGTCGGTAGAGCACGAGACTCTTAATCTCGGGGTCGTGGGTTCGAGCCCCACGTTGGGCGTGTACACTTTTTGTCTGACCATGCAAAGAACAGTGAAACTTCCGTCATGATAGTGTAAAAAGATAACCTTTGTAAGAATGAAATTGATAAGATGGCAGGAATTAGTCTATTTTTTTTCGAGAAGTGTGATTTCATTCAAAGGCATCAAAAGTAAATAGATAAATGGTTTCAGTCATGCCACACAAGATGGTATAGGGTTAAGGTAGGTATATACGTAAACATACAGCATTATATATATACATCAAACTCATTCTAGTCTGTTCAGTTAATTTGAAACACTATTGAAAATATACCTCACTTTTACCGCTCGTTTCGGTCCAAACAGGCAGCTTACTAATGCTACCGACTTTTTTCCTTCTCTTTTTTTTTATCTCCCTTTTTTTTTATTATAAGTGATTCTTGTTGATCGCAAAATTATAAACCGAGGAAGGAGACACCAGGTGATTTATTTAATTACTCCCCTATGAAATTAGATGCGTACACAGACTGAAATACAGCAAATTCAACTCAAATAGTATAGCGTCTTCTTTGTTTACGTTCGACCTCCATGCGGGTCCCTGCTGTTCCTGTACTGCTTGTGGTCAGACGTGAGAAACAGACCTGTCACAATGGTTGACGCGGGTAGGTGACTGCATCCACATCCTAAATATCTTGATTGTCCTAACAGTAGTGGGTAAGGGCGTGACACTGAAATGCACGCGGTTATTGGCGTAAGTGGTGTAGCTTGGCGGGTGTTGACTGTTGTGTTATAGTGGGGAGTAGTAGTAGTAGTTGTTGTTGTTGTGCGGGTTGCCCTGGAGAACGAGACGTGTTAGTTTGGGATATGGTTATCGGTGTTTCGTGAATGTTAATGGTGTTTAGATCACCAATGAAAGGGGAGGGGAGGGGAAGGAGGAATGAATCTGCCTGACGTGACGAGCAAAGTTGTTTAATTAATGTAAGGTAACGCTAAGGGTTTAAGGTGTGCCTATTTGTTGTTTACTGGGGGAAATTCCTCTTTTAAAATCTTAGCAACTATAACTATGAATCAATGATGTTGTATTTGTGTTATAATTGGTGTTTGAATTTACAGTTTCAATCAATTCCTTCTTGATATTCTTAATTAATCATAAGGTAACCTAAGCTAACCTATCATTTTGTAACTTCCTAATCGTGAGTGTCCTAATCGTGAGGGTTTGGTGTCCTATTTTTTTTTTTTTTTTTTTTCTTCTTCTTTTTTTCAAGACTCATCTGGTACTGCACCATATATTATAAAGTTATCATACACACAACCACTTGGGTCCACCTTCTGTACCAGGTACCCACTGACAACGCCTGCCCACGTATGTACTGCCATGGTACAGTCTCCCCCCCATCCTATCTCCTATGGGATGGGGCTTTCAGGTGAAGGAGTATTTAATGTATCTTAATAGCTACATTATCGATATCCTTAACTTTGTATTGTTTATTTCACAAATGTCAGAGTTACCCTGTATATTCACTTTCATTCTTTTGGCTAATGAACACAACTTTTTCTATTACTGTTTTTCTGTCCTTTCTGTGACTTCAACTGTTTCAAACATCAATAGAGGAATATAGGTGTTATCAGAACATCTCTGTAATTAAACTGCCCTTCATTTTGGATATCTCTTTCTATATAACCCTTTTTATCAGGAGTAGTAAATCAGCAGAATTCTGTATATTTTTTGTTCCCTTGGTTGCCTGCCTACCTGCATAGAAATTGTTTTCCTAATCTTACAGAAAGCTGACAAGTGCTCCTGTACCTCCTCATACTCTCTCTCTCTCTCTCTCTCTCTCTCTCTCTCTCTCTCTCTCTCTCTCTCTCTCTCTCTCTCTCTCTCTCTCTCTCTCTGTATACTTTTCTATTTATTTTTACTCACTTATTTTTTTACTTTATTCTTTTTCAGGTAAAGAAGGTAAAGAAGATGAACTTGACCTTCAGTTGATGTGGACAAGTCATGTGGAGGTCCTGCTTCAGGTGATGCAAACTCTGCGGCACAAGGTAGTTTTTATTATGTAGTTTGAATAGCATATGTACCTGTTATATGCAAATGCAACAATGTACTTGTAGTTATAGCTATCCCCATGCTTTCCATTTGCTCCAGGGTCAGTGATAAAGGAGTGTGTGATACTGGTTGAAGCATTAGTACACCACATTGCATTCCATATTCGCAGAGTAGAAATCCTAATTAATTTCAGGACTATTGCTTTGGGAAGAGTGATTTTAGACTATTTGGGAAAGGGTTACTGAGGTGAACCATCAACCATTATCTATGTTTTAAGTCTCACTTAATTGTTCACCACAGATTCCGTTGTGTGTCAGTCATTATCTCATTATTACCATCCACATGCTCTTTCTCTCCATATCTAACTCACTCATGTGTTCCTTCTCCTCTCTAAAAATAGACTTTTCTGTATCTCCTTCCCTCACCCATGGGACATCACTATCCATGGGACACCAGCTTCTCATCTCAGGGGACATACATTCCCTCTAGGGGAACACTTGCTCCCTCTGCCTTTGCCCACTG
>CM035181.1:11277430-11302025 GCA_020233015.1 Callinectes sapidus
GAAAATGTTACCACAACTCACAAATGTTCTATTTTGTACCAACTGAGTTCGTTAATTGAAACAGTAAACCACTTTAAAGGAGAAGAAATCAACCAAATGAGAAAGAATAAAAAAGATAAAAGAAAAAGAAATGTAAAAGCAAAGATTATTACCCAAACTGACAAATAATGCATTTTCTACCAAACAGGACTTTAATTCCTTCCGTAACGAGACGCGTCTTTATAATCATTCTGCTTATTATTCAGTGATTTTATACAGCTTCAGAAATTCATACGGGGATTAGAATACTACAGACTCTGACGATACTAATCACACCAGAAACTCGTGGTATAAATGTGTCCCTGAACTGAAGGGGGTAATAGATGTATTGAAACCTAATACCAATTTAGTAAAAGTTAGCAAGTAGAAATTAATGAGCAGTACCTGTTAACACTTACTTGGAAATACAAATCAGTAATATATAGAAAAAAAAGAAAAAAAATGATAAAAACTTACGTGAGTAAGATACGTAAATATTAGAATCTTCAGTACTGGGACACATTTTTAACAAGAGTTTCGGGTGTTAACAGACGATTTTCTAGACATTAGGAAGTGTCTATGGAGGTCAGAAGATCAATGTACTATTCTAACCGCCACATGAGTTTTTAAAGCTGTATAAAATCAACAAATAATAAGCAGAATAAATATGAAAAATGTGTTTTAGTACTGATGGCGTTAAAACTTTACTATTATTCTTATTAGTCTTCTATTCCTATTCTCTCCACTTCCATTCTCTTGTATTGAACTTATGTAAGGAATATCTTTCTCTTTTTTTCATTTTTTTCCACCTCCCTCCTTCTTACCCGTCCTTCAATACATCTAAGAGTCTGTTAACTTTTTCACTTTTTACTTTTTGTTCCTCTTCAACCTGTTTCTTTCTTGCCTTCTTTCCTTATCTATCATTCTTCTTTCTTTATTTTTCCTTCTTTATTCTCTTATTCAGCTTCGTTTTTCTTTACTTTTTTTTCCTTATATTTCTTTTTGTTCATCATTTCCTTATCATTCATTCTTCCTCTTCATATCCCTTATCTATCATTTTTCCTTCTCAGTTTTTTCTCTTTGTCTTTTTTTTTCCTTCCTTCTTTCTTTTCTTAATTTTCTTATTCAACCCTCATTCTTCTGTCCCTCTTCTTCCTTATCTCTTTTCTTTATTATCGTCCTTTTTATCTTTTTTCTTTCCTCTCCGTTTCCCTTATATATTTTTTTCTCTATCTTTCTTCCTTCCTTCCTTCCTTCTTTCCTTCATTTTCTTATTGAACCTTATTTTTTTCTATTTTCCTTATTTTTCCTCTTTATATTCGTCCATTCCCTGTTTATCATTTTTCATTCCTCTCAATTTCCTTCTTCATCTATCTGTCTTCCTCCCCTTTTCTTCTAATCCTCTTACTCCTTTTCTTCTGAGCTTTATTCCCATCACACTTATCACTTCTCTTCACTTCTCCTATTCCTTCTTACTTCTTCTTCTTCTTCTTCCTCCTCCTCCTCCTTCTCCTCCTCTTCCTCTCGTCTTTCTCCACTTTCAATATTCCTGTCAGTCAGTGTCCTTATCTTCCCCCTTTACTCATTAACAGCTTTTATTTTTATTTATTTATTATTATTTTTTTTTTGGTCTACGTATATCCCATTGATCTAAAGTCCTTTAACCCACTTTTTTTTTCTTTTTTCTTTCTTTTTTCGATGTTTCCTATTTAGATTTTTTTTGCTGTTTTCGTACTCTTTCAGTTTCTTTTCATGGATGTAAGTTGCGCGCGCACAAACACACACACACACACACACACAAACACACACACACACACACACACACACACTACACCTTATATACACACACACTCTCTCTCTCTCTCTCTCTCTCTCTCTCTCTCTCTCTCTCTCTCTCTCTCTCTCTCTCTCTCTCTCTCTCTCTCTCTCTCTCTCTCTCATGTCTATGTGTGTGTATATAAGCAAGAATATGACCCAAAGGAAGACACAGGGGGTGGAAAAGGAAGACAAGTTGCAGTGCATGTACATATCTATGCATGTGTGTCTGTACGTGTGTGGGGGAGTGTTCATTTGTCCTGCTGCTCGCCTTGTGTATTGGCAGCACGATTTGCATATACTCCAGACAGACAGCATGGGGAGTGTATGTCAGATTTACTTCCATGCCAGTCCAAGTTAAATTGTGCTGTGCTACGTGTGGAGGCTGGAAGGGTGATTCTTGATGCTGCTGTGTGTGGGAGGTTGGATTATGTAGAGAGCTTGTTTTCTTGCATTGTATTTCACTTTTTTAACGTTGTCTTGTTTGCTAGAAATCTTTTTTGTTTGTTTGTGTTTTCTAATAATGATGTGATATAAATATTCATCGTTTGATTACAATCTCTTTAACAAAGAATTGTTTTTAGTGTTAAAGTCAGTTTTAAAGTAGTATCTTTAGTGTGTATAGGTGTTGTTGTGATGCCTCTCACCAAATTTATCGTTTCATACATCGTGTAAGGATAGTGCAAACATTTTTCCGCTAAGCCGCGCGGTGACTATCCTTCCTCGCCTCCCTTTCCCTCCCTCCGCCCTCTCCACTGCATGGGCGATAAATCTAACCCTATGATACCAAGGGCTTGAGACTGTCAACACGTGACGGCGCTGTCAGTGAGAAATATTCAGCTTCGCCAATACATTTTCCTGCTTTCGGTGACATATTTTTCTTTTTTCTTTGATTACGTATGCGTTATTTGTATTATTTTGCACATGTTATTTATGTTATTGTGCATAATCTTCATGTTTCTTCCAATTTTCTGTGTTATTTATTCCGTTGTTATTGTTGGTAAAGATGGAGGTAATGAGGGTGGTGGAAAGGATGTTGTGTAAGTTATAGTGGTGGTGGTGGTGGTGGTGGTGGTGGCTGCGGTGGTGGTTGCAGCAAGAGAGCAGTCTCAATGACCTTTTTAAACTCTTTCCCATCTTTCTGGTCTAGTAAATTTTTGTAGTAGATTTGTCACATAAAAAGGAAAGTTAGACTGTTTAGACCTGTTATGACGTGAAAATCGTAAGTTTATTCTCTCTCTCTCTCTCTCTCTCTCTCTCTCTCTCTCTCTCTCTCTCTCTCTCTCTCTCTCTCTCTCTCTCTCTCTCTCTCTCTCTCTCTGTCTTATCACACGACATGAATGTTAAATAATTCACATGGCATTTTCTCTCTCCCTTTAAAACTGCAAGCAAATTTAAAGCAGCGAAGCGGTACCTGAAATACTTTGCATCTGTTCAGTATCACAAATTTATTCACGGCAAACTCAAACTCGTGTTACTGGAAAATGTAATCGTAGTTAATCGCGGGAGGGACACAGAAACAAGGTACTCTCTTTAAATTTAGACCGCCATATGACCCCATTGCTGTGACGTTTTAACCCCTTCAGTATTGGGACACATTTTTACCACGAGTTTTTGGGGGTGATATCAGACGATTTTATTGACATTAGGAAGGGTCTATGGAGGTCAGAAGATTAATGGCGAGAGTCTGTACTATTTTAATCCCTACATGAGTTTCTGAAGCTGTATAAAATCGAGAAATAATAAGCAGAATAAATATGAAAATGCGTCCCCACTCCTCAAGGGGTTAAATCAATCAGTTTATCAATCGGGTCTTTTCTTTAATAGTTTTGTTGCCATTGACCAATTTTCTAATCTTGCAAAAAAAATGAATGAAACTTTTCCTTCAGATTCGTGTGGTAAAGGATTATGGCTCTTTGTAGCTCTCTTATGATAGAATTTGTCTCAAGGTAATTCTCAGAACTCACTGGGCCGTCTTGAGTTTTAATCTTGTGTGACGAGTGGATATTTTTATTTATTTTTTATTATCTTTTATTCTTATTTTCATTTTTATTTCACTTTGTTTGTATTAGGTCTTTATTCTGAAACTCTGCCCCACACCTCTACTACATTCACCAAAATTTCTACCTTTCTAAGAGGCGAGTAATTTATGTGGGAATTGAATACGAGTACAGAGGTGGTGAGTGAGTAAAGCGTTCCAGAATAGTACTTACGCTTTTCGAACACTCATATTCCTTAACGTTTCAGCCTCGTGTGTCAACTACTTCTAACAGGCTGTAGTGGAGGCTGGTGGAATATTCAAACAATTTCATATGATCTTTGTAACAGTTTAATAAAGAATCCGCTTTAGTAATAAAAAAAATATGTATAAGAAGCTTTTTTATATGTATAGGATCGGGTGTGGCCTATTAAAAGTAAAAAAAAAAGTCTGGTTTAGAATGCCAGTATGTACAGAGGATACTAAAAAAACAAACCCATTATTATTATACGGAGAAATATCTTGAAGCATCCTTCTTGAGACATTTAGATCCACATGCAAGATAGAAGACACGTACGAACAGAGAATTCCAGAGTTTGCCCATAAAAAAGATGAAAAAAAATTAGAGTACAAGTTAATTCTTCCATGATATTTTTTGTAGTTTATTATGAGAGAGCAAAGCCTTTTAGAAATACGAGTGAGTCACTATCACTGTTATTGCGAGGGATTCGAACTGTTACACTGATACAATTAACGCATAGCTTGCAATGTGGGTTTCATCTCCTTTGACTTCCCAGGTGGAGTTAAGATCATCAAAGCTACCGTGGAGTGGTATTTGGATTAATATTATCCACTATCTACCAATTACGAGACCTTTGTCCTGTAGTAAAGCAGTAAGCTGAAGAGGGAGGGGGGGGGGTGTTCAGCCACTACCTACCTCACGTCATTTCGTTTGTGGTGTGTGTGTGTGTGTGTGTGTGTGTGGTGTACAGATTCATTCCTTCCTTCACGTCAAAACACAAGACATTATTGTTGACGCGTAGCAATGAGCAGAGTGCCGTAGAGACCGAGGGAGTGAATGTTTGTGCACCTCCTCGCTGTTTGGCTCCCTTACTCCTGCTACATTGACGTCCACCACCATAGCAGTTGCTGTCTGCCCTCATCCCGCGGTCATGAATATGTGATAAACTTCAGACGGTGGAGCTAGAGTGTTGCCTGAAGGAGGGAATGGAGGTTGATTAAGTTATGAGGGAATGCAGAGGAATAACAAACCCCTCCAGTACTGGGACACATTTTTACCACGAGTTTTGGGGATATGATTAGACGATTTTATTAACATTAAGAAGAATCGATAGAGATCAGAAGATTAATGGCCAGTCTGTACCATTCTTATACCCACATGAGTTTCTAAAGTTGTATAAAATGGACAAATGATTAGCAGAATAAATATGAAAATATCTCCCAGCACTGAAGGGGTTAATAATAAAGAGGAAAGAGAGGTAGCAGATCGAAACATAACATATTTTCCATTTCCCCATCATGAGCATACTTGAAACTATCTACCAAACCTAGGGCAACTGTCCTGAAATATTTGATGAGCTTTAGTTTGTTCCAGTTACCAAACAAACTAAAGGTGACAGTGTGTGCGGTGTGTCTTGCGTAAAGGGATCGTCAACACGGGAGTTATCATGCAAACATCTTGTCTAGTATTCTTAAACACATCTGTGCTTCATCTCCACTATTTCAAAAGTCCTCATTTACATTTGTACGAGTTTTTCAAGGTTTTTTATGGATTTAGAGGCAGATTAACTAACTTTTTACATGCTTAACTAGAGAAACATTCTTGAAAACCCCGCTACTCATCTCTGTGGCCTTGGAAACTAGTTGTGGTGAGAGGAAAGCGTTTCTGAATACAGTCCCCTGATTTCATCTTTACTTACTCCGGACCAACGTGCAACTGCCACGGAATACTCCAATAGTCCCAGTTTACTTCAGTTTCCGAGCGCGGTATCCCTCTTTGGTTAATGACAAGCCTAACAGAGGGCTGCCCACTTCCCCTAGGCTGGCTGTTCCACTTTGTACGCGTCAAGTTTGGCGGCATCAGTATGTATATTGGACATCAAAGAAACAACACAAGTTCCCCCTTCTGCCGCCACCACCACCACCACCACCACCACCTGACGTTTCCCGGTCATCTCCCTTGTGTATTCGTTGGCATGTTCTAATATTTTGTTCAGATAGATACGTACACCTGTGAAGTAAGGCGCACCGTATTGTTTTTCTCTGTGTTTTCTATTGTGTAGTGATGGTGAGGCAGCAAAACTACGCCATGGGGTCCCTATTTGTGTATCATTGTCTTCCGTCACCAAATATAAACCGTGGGAAAAAAAAAAATATAGGATTTGCTTTCCTTTTTTTTCTGGTGATGTGGAAAAACTCAGGTGATATTGTCATGAAAAAGTGGCGCCACAATTCAGGGCTATAGCGGAGTATTAAGGTGAGAGGGTGGAATGGAACAGTACTTTACAAGCCGCGTTACTCCTCAATGACCCGACCCCTGTAACGCAGACCACCATGCACGCTGCTTCCCTTCTCTTTCTCTCTGTCTTTGTAAAATAGATGAAACAGACAGTTAGGTAATAAATAGTTGGTGTAAGATTGAGACTAGCATTAATATTAGATGAATACCCATAAAATACGTGATGATTTAGACTGGGATACAGGAAGGTTACTGATATGAAGTCCCGGGGCTTTGTGAAGCTTTGTGAAGGGTCATCAACTTTTAGTCATACTTTTCCTTTTCATTAATTCGCATTACTTCCTTTGTTTTCTTATTTCATTTTCTGGTTTCTGTGATGTGTAGTTTTATTTACATCTTTTACTTTTGTTATCATAGGCAACGTGAGCGCTGCCGCCTGAACACACGACAGTCATTCCCGCCACTCCTGCCACGCACTGAGGGCTTCATACGGTCACGCTTGATGCTCATTCATCTGAAGCTGCCGCGTCCTCTCCGCCTTCGCCTCACTCCCCCTGGCTCTCCACAAGGTATTGGATAGTGCATGGAGAACAGAGGGAATTAACCAGTCCAAGTTTCCAATACCTTATTCAACTGTACCGCAACTAAATCTTAGTATTAAACACCAACTAAACCACCAAACTACAAACTTTGACAGCTGACTTGAGGCGAGTGGTGTCCTCAAACTCTCGTCCGCCACCCACTTATCCTAATACCTTGCCTATGTAGGGCCTCACGACACTGCTGTTCAGGATGGAGGGAATATCCACTTCCTAATTCTGTAGCCACTTTGTATGCCACGCTGGGATGGAAGAAAGGACCCGCGTTCCCTTTCAGTGGAGGAAACTTTTTTCATTAACATCTGCGTACTTTAGAGCTGCCAAATTCGACACTCCAACAAGCATTGCGTGCAGGCAGGCAGTTTGTGTACATACGTGTTTGTGTGTCTACAAGCTGATGTATGCATTATAAATATATGCACACTCAACAAGATAGAGTGTAGTGTTACTGATGAACAAGAAGACCCACCAGTCCCTCTAGGTCTCCCTCTGGTGTCTTCCCCGTCCCCCTAACGTTAATTACACCCCGGAGCGAGTGTGAGGAAGGGATCCAGAAGGGGCAGGCTAGGAGAGGTGGGGTGGTTGGAGGGAGCTGAGGGTGGACGGGAGGTTGGTTGGCGGAGCTCATTGATACGTGGTGCAGTTTTCTCGCGCTGTATACACTGGGCTGCTCTTCGTGATTAGTGTAAACAGAGCTGCAGCCAGACGCCCAAAATAATGAGAAACCTGATCGTGGCTCACGTAAGTCCCTTCCGCCTCGCTCACGCTCCCAAAACACACACACACACACACACACACACACACACACACACACACACACACACACACACACACACACACACACACACACACCAGGGTTTCCAGATTTCTGTACCCAAATTTTCGTACACCTCCGTAAAAAAATTATCGTTTTTTGAGGTAGGTTATCGTACACCCTATTGGCTAGGAAGATAAAACAACAACATCTATCTGGCCACTTTTTTTTTCAGTTCTACAGAATATCACAAAATTGAACAATAGACACTGTATTTTTGTTTACGCCTTCCTTTTTTTCTTGATTTCAGGTATGTTTGCACTATCCATGAAGGCACTGTGTTTCTGCCATTCTCTCTTCCCTCTAAGCACATCCAAAACTAATTAGAAACATTCTTTTATCCACCAATACCATCTTCATTCACACCTAAATCACTTAAAACACCCGAAATAGACACAAAAAAGCACTTTCAAAAATCCATGCAACACCTCAAAATACCCCCAAACACACCTCCAGAACACACTAAAGATAAGTGAAATATACCTAAAAACATCTAACACACTGAAAACACACAAAATTCACCCAAAACACATTTATGACTCCAAAAAGACACTCAAAATACCTTGTAACACCGCCAAACATACTTAAAAAAAACTCAAATACACCTCTAGAAACACCGCATTACATCATAAAGAACGACAAGAGATACTTAAATAAATAGTGTGGCTTGGCTCCTCTTCCGCCTTTCTTCCTCCTCCTCCTCCTTTGCTTCAACTTTTTATCGTCCTTCTGCGGCTTCCATCTACACGCTTGACTCTATATACACATCAAAATGCTTAGAGAACACTAGATATTACACAAAATATTGAGGAAATGGAGGGAGAAAGAGGTACTGCGGCTTGGCTCCCTCTTCTCTTCCTCCTCTTAATTTCTCCTTCCCTTCTCCTTCTCCTCTATTTCTTCTTTTTTGTTCCTTCTACTGCTTCTTACTGTGTGCTAAAATATTGTATTTTTACAATAATTATTCTACGTCTGGGAACACTGACACACACGCACACACACACACACACACACACACACACACGAGCGCACGCATACTCGGAAATGTCAGTCGGTCTCTCGTCTGACCTCAGAAAATGTTGAAAATATTCGCAGAGATATTTCAGCACGCGAGTGTTTGCACCCCTTTCTCTTCCTCCTTACCCTTCCCTCACTTTATTTTTAAAATGAACGCCTGACACACGGCAGAAAATCCTAACCATTTTTTTCCCCGGAGTGTGGAGTTACTGGATGTTTAGGATGCTCTTTACTAAATGTTGCATTTACTTCACAAATTCTAACTTCCTCTTTAAAAATGCTTAGAGAGTATTCAGCAACACGACTAGAATGTAGTACATACATACATACATACACACATACAGGAAAACCATACTTCAATATTTCTTTTTTGGCGTATTTTTAAATCATTTTTCAGTTCATTTTATCTTATTTATTTATGCTTCAGGAGGAAGAGAGAAAAAACAAACCAAAAGCTGTTCAAATCCTACTAATTCCCTTTGGACACAGGGATGACCTGACCCTTGTTTAGTGAAGAGAAGACACCAGCAGACTGGCAGTAAAACATTAAAGACTACATGTAACTTCCGCTTCATGATCCCAGCACGTCCCACACTAATGCAACAGGTTCGCTGCTCGCTCACTCACTGCTTACCTCCCCTCACCGCGACACGACTTCAGCAACAAGGGTACACTTTTGTCTCTTGGTTAATGTCACTTAGGTACGTAAAAAAACAACAGTTCTGGGGTGGCGTGTTGTTGAATGTACTTTGTTTCGCCCACTTACGCAAAGGTATGGGACGTAAATGTTAGCCACTGACCTAAAGAGATAAAATTCTTGAGATGGAGATGTGTTACCTGCGTATTCCTATTTAGTTCTCTAGTATTCGTGGGATCAGCCTTTGTAAAGACTTCTGTTCTATAATTGGGTTGGGAATTGTACTTGCTCTTGTGAGTGCCTTGAATGTTCTACGTATATTTTGCCTAGTTGTTGTGCTTTTTTTATGTCTGGTTATGGTGATAGTGCATATTGCGAGTGCCTTGGTTATTCTATATTTTGCCCGGTTGCCGTACTGCTTTGCTCTTGTCAAGTTATCGTAATGGTGCATACTGTGAATCCCTTGATTGTTCTATATTTTGCCGGGTTGCTGTACATGTTTACTTTTTGTGTAGTTATAGTAATGGTGCATACTGTGGGTGCGAAGTTACAGAAATCAATACGTAAATAAGTCTATGGAAAAAAGGAAAAATAATGTTATTATTGCATTAGTGCAGTCTACTCCATTATGGAAGGTTTCATTTTAGACCCTTCAGTACTGGGACACATTTATATCACGAGTATTGGGTGTGTGTAGACGATTTTATTGACATTAGGAAGGGTCTATGAAGGTTAGAAGATTAATGACCAGAGCCTGTACTATTTTAATCCTCACATGAGTTTCTGAAGCTGTATAAAATCAACAAAGAAAATGCGTCTCAGTACTGAAGGGGTGAATGGTATTAATATAAATAACAATAAATTTCTGGCCTTTAAAAAATCATTAGTCATAAAGCGTTTTTTAATAGCGATTTCGTTTTAATGTTGTTATTATTAGATTACATCATTGAGATGAAAAGGGAAAGACGAAAGAGGAAAAAATAAAGATTAGATATCTGATTAAATAAACTACTCCTGATAGTCACAGCATTACATCATTCCACGTGTGTGAGTCTCTCTCTCTCTCTCTCTCTCTCTCTCTCTCTCTCTCTCTCTCTCTCTCTCTCTCTCTCTCTCTCAAACACATAAACCTCTGTATGCCTTTTATTCGAACTTCACATTATTCACCATTGCAAATACTATATACATGTGTAAAACCTTTGGCATCAGATATACGTAGTCACTCACTGGCTTGGAATATGAAACTGGTTCCACTGAATCCAACTCTAATATTCCTTTCCGATATTCTCCCACAGTGTGACTTATGTTATCTTATACTATTACTATTATTTACTACTACTACTACTACTACTACTACTACTACTACTACTACTACTCTTCACGTCCTACTTCTTTTCCTATTTAGGCAGTTCATTAGTTAGTCTGTTTGTTCGTTCATTTGTTGGTTGGTTGGTAGGCTAGACACGCAGTAAGTTGATTGGTTAACTCCTCAGAGATGCGATTCAGCACGTGTCAATAACTCCTGAAATTGTAAACAGTATGATGTATTCACTCTCACCTCACGCCCACTGTATCCTTGGCCCGCAAACAGTGGTAACCCCAAACTGGCCATTAGTGCCGCGCCTGAACAACGCTAAGTGCCTTCCTATAGCAGGTGATTATGTAAATTGCACGACACTTTCTTTTTTTCCTTTACCTGAGTGGTCTAATCTGAATGTTTTCGTTCATTAACCCCTTCAGTACTGCGACGCATTTTTTCTACGAGTTTTTATTGTGTTTAGACTATTGTATTGACATTAGGGAGGGTTTATGAAACTAGCTCTCTCTCTCTCTCTCTCTCTCTCTCTCTCTCTCAATAGCCCGGCTAGCTCAGTCGGTAGAGCACGAGACTCTTAATCTCGGGGTCGTGGGTTCGAGCCCCACGTTGGGCGTGTAAACTTTTTGTCTGACCATGCAAAGAACAACGAAACTTCCGTCATGATAGTGTAAAAAGATAACCTTTGTAAGAATGAAATTGATAAGATGGCAGGAATTAGTCTATTTTTTCGCGAAGTGTGATTTCATTCAAAGGCATCAAAAGTAAATAGATAAATGGTTTCAGTCATGCCACACAAGATGGTATAGGGTTAAGGTAGGTATATACGTAAACATACAGCATTATATATATACATCAAACTCATTCTAGTCTGTTCAGTTAATTTGAAACACTATTGAAAATATACCTCACTTTTACCGCTCGTTTCGGTCCAAACAGGCGGCTTACTAATGCTACCGACTTTTTTCCTTCTCTTTTTTTTCTCTCCCTTTTTTTTATTATAAGTGATTCTTGTTGATAGCAAAATTATAAACCGAGGAATGAGACACCACTTGATTTATTTAATTACTCCCCTATGAAATTAGATGCGTACACAGACTGAAATACAGCAAATTCAACTCAAATAGTATAGCGTCTTCTTTGTTTACGTTCGACCTCCATGCGGGTCCCTGCTGTTCCTGTACTGCTTGTGGTCAGACGTGAGAAACAGACCTGTCACAATGGTTGACGCGGGTAGGTGACTGCATCCACATCCTAAATATCTTGATTGTCCTAACAGTAGTGGGTAAGGGCGTGACACTGAAATGCACGCGGTTATTGGCGTAAGTGGTGTAGCTTGGCGGGTGTTGACTGTTGTGTTATAGTGGGGAGTAGTAGTAGTAGTTGTTGTTGTTGTGCGGGTTGCCCTGGAGAACGAGACGTGTTAGTTTGGGATATGGTTATCGGTGTTTCGTGAATGTTAATGGTGTTTAGATCACCAATGAAAGGGGAGGGGAGGGAGGAGTGAATCTGGCTGACGTGACGAGCAAAGTTGTTTAATTAATGTAAGGTAACGCTAAGGGTTTAAGGTGTGCCTATTTGTTGTTTACTGGGGGAAATTCCTCTTTTAAAATCTTAGCAACTATAACTATGAATCAATGATGTTGTATTTGTGTTATAATTGGTGTTTGAATTTACAGTTTCAATCAATTCCTTCTTGATATTCTTAATTAATCATAAGGTAACCTAAGCTAACCTATCATTTTGTAACTTCCTAATCGTGAGTTTCCCTCCACCACCCCACCCCCCCACTCTCCAAACTTCCTATAAATTTTTAATGGTTTGGTGTCCTATTTTTTTTTTTTTTTTTTTTTCTTCTTTTTTTCAAGACTCATCTGGTACTGCACCATATATTATAAAGTTATCATACACACAACCACTTGGGTCCACCTTCTGTACCAGGTACCCACTGACAACGCCTGCCCACGTATGTACTGCCATGGTACAGTCTCCCCCCCATCCTATCTCCTATGGGATGGGGCTTTCAGGTGAAGGAGTATTTAATGTATCTTAATAGCTACATTATCGATATCCTTAACTTTGTATTGTTTATTTCACAAATGTCAGAGTTACCCTGTATATTCACTTTCATTCTTTTGGCTAATGAACACAACTTTTTCTATTACTGTTTTTCTCTCCTTTCTGTGACTTCAACTGTTTCAAACATCAAGAGAGGAATATAGGTGTTATCAGAACATCTCTGTAATTAAACTGCCCTTCATTTTGGATATCTCTTTCTATATAACCCTTTTTATCAGGAGTAGTAAATCAGCAGAATTCTGTATATTTTTTGTTCCCTTGGTTGCCTGCCTACCTGCATAGAAATTGTTTTCCTAATCTTACAGAAAGCTGACAAGTGCTCCTGTACCTCCTCATACTCTCTCTCTCTCTCTCTCTCTCTCTCTCTCTCTCTCTCTCTCTCTCTCTCTCTCTCTCTCTCTCTCTCTCTCTCTCTCTCTGTATACTTTTCTATTTATTTTTACTCACTTATTTTTCTACTTTATTCTTTTTCAGGTAAAGAAGGTAAAGAAGATGAACTTGACCTTCAGTTGATGTGGACAAGTCATGTGGAGGTCCTGCTTCAGGTGATGCAAACTCTGCGGCACAAGGTAGTTTTTATTATGTAGTTTGAATAGCATATGTACCTGTTATATGCAAATGCAACAATGTACTTGTAGTTATAGCTATCCCCATGCTTTCCATTTGCTCCAGGGTCAGTGATAAAGGAGTGTGTGATACTGGTTGAAGCATTAGTACACCACATTGCATTCCATATTCGCAGAGTAGAAATCCTAATTAATTTCAGGACTATTGCTTTGGGAAGAGTGATTTTAGACTATTTGGGAAAGGGTTACTGAGGTGAACCATCAACCATTATCTATGTTTTAAGTCTCACTTAATTGTTCACCACAGATTCCGTTGTGTGTCAGTCATTATCTCATTATTACCATCCACATGCTCTTTCTCTCCATATCTAACTCACTCATGTGTTCCTTCTCCTCTCTAAAAATAGACTTTTCTGTATCTCCTTCCCTCACCCATGGGACATCACTATCCATGGGACACCAGCTTCTCATCTCAGGGGACATACATTCCCTCTAGGGGAACACTTGCTCCCTCTGCCTTTGCCCACTGCCTTTCAACATTTTCCAATTCAGAAATGTCATTTTACCCTCTCATCCCCTTCACTGATTGGTCAATTTCATTTCTGCCTTCAGTCTCTTTGCTCCCTTAAAGAGCCTCATTCCTCCTTCCTGCAAACATTGGCTCTCTCGCTGGCCCAGGCATAAGACACTCATTCTCTCACCTCACAGCTACAAAGCTCCTGTCATCACCAAACCACGTAACAGCTACCGTCCACTTCCGTCACATCATCGTTGTCACATTCTCCTGTCTTGCTGAACTTACAAAGAATATGTATGTCCTGAGTCTACATGAGTATCTCTCTACAAAACCCATAACCTGATACTTGTTTAAACTTACACCTACCCACCCACTGCAAGCAACCCTGATCCTGCTTCCACACCACTCAACTTCTCCTGGCCACACTAACCAACACAGTGAGGGACAGTTACAAACTAATACATTGGTGGCAGCAGTCACTTCAACTAATACACTAGTCCAACCAGTCCTTGAGTCCGATCTGTTGCTAATGTAAGTACAACATTGTCCAGGCTATAGCAAAACCAAATTGTACTGACCTGTAGGGTAGGACCAATAATTTGTGCAACATTGCCATATCTCTCATTACATCAGAGAATACAGAATAATCGCTCTTCTTAATTCAAATTTAATGTATGAGTTTGCTAAGGAAAAACATGAGTATCTCTGCAGGTGATTATGGTTTAAGTAAATCAGATAAAGTATAGGTACTGATACATAAGCGAAATTGAAATTGATAATTTCTAAAATATTTTCTACTATGTGCTCTTGAAACCTCCAGTGGTGAAAAGAAACACAGTCCACAGGTCCTTTTCACTGTGGCTTCAGACATTCCTGCTCCATTTGCTGTTCTCTTCCTCGATTAATTTGTAGGTATAAGTGGTTCTCGATTTGCCTTTTCTTTTAAGAAGTTTTTTTAATTCTTGCTCTGGCTTTGCAAATCACAGTGGCATGAGGAAGTCTGAATATTGTTAAAACACTGTTTGTTGATAATACTATGATTAAAAAACTGAGAGTAGTAAAAGGTGAATGTTTTGGTTGGAGATTGGCACCATGGTGGCCCACACCCTACAGGCCCGTACAATTTAGTTTTATTTTAGCAGTAATTACAATAATGTCAATGTGTTTCCCAGCCATCCATCCTTGACCTGGTGGCTTTTTTCTCCTGTGGAACTCTAATGTGACCATCAGCTGTAGGGAGAGTTCTTTGAAATTATCTTGACTTACAGATAGGTAGCTATGAAGGGTAGATTAATCATCAGAATCATTGATGTCTTTCTCCCCCCTCCCCCTCCACACCAGGCCTGTGCATAAAGAATGGCCCATAACACTTACCTCATTTGTGTTACCTGACGTATCATTTATCTTCCCTTCAGTACTATTACTTTTTCTCTTACAGGAATTCATTTAAAACTACAACGTTTTTCTATCAAAAT
Organism: Callinectes sapidus; assembly: GCA_020233015.1. NCBI lineage: Eukaryota > Metazoa > Arthropoda > Malacostraca > Decapoda > Portunidae > Callinectes > Callinectes sapidus. The sequence continues at coordinate 11,292,740 of CM035181.1, forward strand.
TTGCCCATGCAGCATGCCTTCTCTGTATTGTATCCATAGCATTCCAATTATTTTCTTCATCTAATCCCTAACTCTGATATAATCATCTATCTAAATACTTTTCCTTTTAAATCTCAGAAAGATTGGAGTACCAATAAGGTCTTCATTTGTTCCTGTCTCTATTGATCTTACTTAATCTCATTTCTCTCATGAAATCATCTGGAAATATTTTAAACCTCCATGATAATATTGTACATCACTCACTCCCCCTGTAGTAGAGAATTAACTCAGCCTTCCACTATCACATGTTTGATTCTTCACATCTCTACATATTTCTTTTACTGATGTATTTTTTAGGTCATGCATGATCTTAACCATAAAATGAATCATTATTAGTTTGTTTGTTTTTTTAAGTTTTTAGAGAATATTAAACCCTTTGTTTAATTACTTTATTATGTAATTTTTAGTAAAATTTTTCCCTCTGACCTCACATGCTACAATCACTTTTCAAGTGACTGATTTCACTGCTTGTATGAAGTGTTTTTTTAGAAACCATTTTTATATTCATTTACAAGCTCTTTAATTTTCTGTTTATGTGTCTCTTTGCCTGTTGTAGGATCTCTCATCCCTCCCTCAGAAATATTTGTGAATTTAATTATTTTCATTTATTTCTTCAGGAAGTCTTTGCAGATGCCACAGTAATATGTGGCAACAAACGCTTTGAAGTGCACCAGTTTGTCCTGAGCACCTCTAGCTTATACTTAGAAACACTCTTCAGGACCAGCCCTGGCAGCCACCCTGTTTTAATGTTCCCTGATGCACCACCCGCAGCAATGGAACAACTACTGAACTTTATGTACTTAGGACAAACTGATGTGACTTCAACAGAGCTTGATGAGCTCCTTGACCTTGCTGAAGATTTGAGAATCATAGGATTGATGCATAATAGCAACAAATCACATGATCAGGTATGCTAAGTTCCACCAGTTATAGTGTATCACTCCTGGCAGTAATTATTAGTCCATCACTTTTCTTCAATGCTGGTGTGATGAAGTGCTTCATGTCTGCATTCACTTCTTTCCATATTCAGAGTTCAATTTAAAAATGTTTTGTCATTTATTCTTCACATGTTACAATCACCTTTCAAGTGACTGTATAATAGATTTTTTAAACTTGTTTCAAATCTTTATTTTACAAACATGTATTATAATATTTGCATAACATCTTTTTTATCATTCCTTGTGGTGACATGTTTGCTAAGTAGAATAGAACTTAAGAGGCTTCAATTCATTGAGCTCTTCAAATTACTCACTATCCATCTTATTATGCAATGCTTCTGAACCTCAATCTATACAGATCCCTCTCAGATATCATGGGAATAGGAGAGGAGAAAATTCTTTGGAATGGAATCTTTGTTTTTTGTTCCTTCACCACCACCATTACCACAGACTATATGACAACACTGAATGCTAAACACCAATCATGTTACTCTTCTACCTTCATTATATTTTTCACTTAGAATCTGCTATCTATTATTTTATGTACTAACTGCTATACTGAATATAATGATAAATTGTGATTCTGCATTAGGTTACTATGTAATCACTTCATACTTTCTTAAGTATCTATTTGTCTACCCCCAATTTACTATGTGAGTAAACTGTGTGTAGAAGGGTTAGAGGGGTGGCTTGTGACACCTTTGACAAAACAGGGACAATGGAACTTAATGCTTTTTATAAGAGAATAAATATGCTATGATAATATATATACTATATGCTTGTTTTATGATTGTGAAAAACAGTGTCAATATTTGATGACGTGAAACTATTTTTCCACAGAACCAGACTGCAATAGATCAGGAAGTTAAGAAAAAGAAAGCAGCTGTTGATAAGAATAAAAGAGCAACCAGTGTTAATAAAAGGAGAAGTACAGCTGCTTCAAAAAGAACACCAAGGAAAGTCACAAAGATCAAGGTGAAGTACATTCCAGTATATTTAATACCATACAGTTCATAGAGTGGTAATTTAACTTTGAAAATAATATCAATATTAAATCTGCTCTTGCCTTCTACCACTCCCATTGCAGGGAGTAGCTAACACCTTGGAGAAAAACTGTTCTTAGGAAAAGAGATGGTATCATTGTTTTGTAACTTATAGATTTGCTTTTGCAGAACCAGACCTCTTCAATAAAGCAGAAAGTCATAAAAGATCAAGCAGCTGCCAGTAAGGATCAAGGCAGAGTTGGTGTCAATAGAGCAAAAAGTACATTTACTGGCAGAAAGAGTCTAAAGACAACAGAGGAAAAGGTCAGTTGCATTATGGTTTTATGATATTACTAGTATGTAATGGGTGCACCAGTCTCTTGATTTACCAATGCTGTGGTTGTGAATTTTTGAAGATATGTACTAATAAAATAATTAGTCCTCATTACCAATTTATGAATGGAAAATGCAAAGTTACAAACAAAATGCTCTTTTGGGGGCTAGTACCATACAGCTGCTGTCACAGTGATTGTTATTTTTTAAGCTCATTAGTTATTAAAACAGTGCAAAATGATAGGCAAGCATGGTACAAGTTCAGTTAAGTGTTCTGACAAGCCCCAAAACAGATAGGAAAGTTATCATCTTAGAGACACAGCCTGCCGTATTGGCAATAGAACAACAACAAGCAGCAAAGGGGGAGGGAGCATAGGATGACACCACCACAACACAGCTGCATCTCACCCATAACATCTTGGTTGATGCTTTCCGTGACATTGAAAAGGATATCCAGAAAATTGTTGACTAGGACCTTAATCATAAATGTTTAAAATTTGAACATGCCATTCAGAATGCAGTTGCTGCCTATAAACAGTTGTATCAAGAAAAAGTGTCACAAGCTTAACAATCAAGAATTATATCATTTTTCAAGCCAACGATCACTGGTAACACTGACGCAGCATCTGCTGCATGCTGCTCCTTCAATCTTGGTTTTACAAGATGATGACAACAATAATTACCAAACCAGTTGGAAATATATATTTTACAATAACACAGGGACATAATATTTGGTTGTAGGAACGTATTTCACCTTATATGATTAAAGTGTAATGGGAAAAATGGCTGTTTACAAATTTTAATCACAAACAGTTTTGTAGGAACACAACCCATTCATGAACCAAGTGACTGGTGTATTATCTTAATAAGATAGATGGCTCAAGTGATCAAGTGATTGCATGGGTATCTTGATCTGTATTATTACCAGTTAACTGTATTTCAAAGAAACAGTGTGTCTGAATCCTATTTTGGAAAAGTGATCATAGAAAATAAGACTCCAGGGATATGATAATTGTGAAGAAACAATACATTAAGATATCTATTTACAGCATATGTTTTGTATTTATAACAAATTCAATTATAGTTATTGTTTATTGTTAATGAATTGTGATGAGAGGGTTCTTTTTTTATTTATTTTGAAAGCAGCTATGTTCTGATTACAGAATACACAGTAGTAGTGTTCTCATTTCATTCCTCAACTCATGTACTTATGTGACTCAACTGATAACTGAGTGTTGAACATGAATCCTGTACTCATCAAGTATATATTTTCTCCTACAGATTGTGCAAGACAATGAAAAGAGTATTTCAGTGAAATCCTTCACTGCCAAGGAGTTAGAGGAAAATAAGAACAAACCAATCCTTTATGTTTGCCAAATTTGTCAGCAAGAATTTAAAACTGCAGAACTTCACAAACTTCACATGAAGCTTCATTACGAAAAATGTTTACTTTCTTGTCCAGAATGTCCATTCAAAACACTTAATTCAGCAGTAATGAATCAACATATAAAAAAACATTCAGTGGGAAAGCCATACATTTGTCCTCATTGTCAGGTACGGCACCCACTCGTGGAGCTTCATGTCGCACATCAGAAAAGAAATCATCCCAAAATGGAAGTTGTTGTGAACAAATCACCACTGGTGAAGCCAGAGGAAAGTGTAGATACAGGACACAAACCTTGGGTTCAACACTCTGTTAAACATACAAATCAGTCGTCATGGTCTCGTGCCTATCTAGCATCACTTCTTGGACCGGTCCAGCAAGCGTGTACAAAGAAGCAAACAGTCTCTCAATCTTCTAATGTATTAAATGATGACAGTTCTGCACTTAGTCAGGCTGAAGTTCATAATGAGAGACAGGATTCTGTGATGAAAAATGAAATGTCACAACAAGCAGAGCCTATCTCAAACAATGAAGGTGCATTACAGGCAGGGCCTGTCTCAAACAATGAAATGGTAGTACAGGAAGAGCCTGTCTCAAACAATGAAATGGTACTACAGGAAAAATCTGCAGTAAAGACTGAAGTCTCAGTGGAGGCAGAGCCTGCATTAAAGACTCAAGTATCACAACAGGCAGAGCCTTTTTCAAAATTGAAAATGCTACTACAAGCAGAACCTTTGGTAAAGACTGAAATGCTACAGCAGAAGAAGCCTTTGGGAAAAAATGAAATGTTACCACAACCATCTAAAGCTACAAGCTCAACTTTGCAAACTACAGATTCTTTCACGCCTCCTACAACTCCTTCAGTTTCAACTAGCATCACAAAACATGGCAGAAAGCGTAAATTCTCAGCTTTAGGTGGAAAAGTTAGTAATAAGCTTCCTTTTTCAAGGGTGATTACGCTTGTTTCAGATCAGCCAAACATCCGCAGGAGTCCAAGACTTCAAAGGGAAAAATCATAATCAATACTAAAAACAATATGTACGATAAGAGTATTTTTAGTACTGAGCCCCGAAAGTGTTCATGGTTGCATGATGATGATGGTATTTGTTTTCTACCAGTGAACCTTTGTAATATGACTAGTGTATTCAGGATGATCTGTATACTATTTTCACAGTGATGACCTTTTTCCAACTTAAGTTCCTCAATATTTCTCTGCTGTTACTGAAAGTTGCTGGTGAAGTTTAATGAAAAGGATGTGAATGTTTTTCATTTAACAGACATCTTCACTGAATTGCAACAAGCATATATTTGGTAGGAGAGAAGTAAAAAAGCAACTTCCTAAAGTTTACAAGGAAAGTAGTCATTGACTGTGGATACTGATTGATTGTGGCTCAGAGAAGATAAGCAGGATATGCAGATTATGTTGGAGATGTTCTTAGGGTGATGATGTGAAATCCTTTGTCTCCACCGTATGCCCTGAGTTCGTTGTGGGAAAGTGCGCAGATGACCTAGATAAAAGAAAACATTTTCTGTATCTAGAAGTGCAGGATTCTTGTTTTTTTTTCCATTATTAATCTTATTCCCTTCACAATTTCACATTGATCATCTTCTGTTGTCACAAATCCAGAGCAGTATAGTGCAATATTCTGAATGTGTTGTTGGATTATAACTACCATAATGACTAGACAGACAATCTGCTTATACAGCAGCAAGATACACCAAGGGATTTAGAATTCATGAGATGGACATCTAGTTGGATCACATGTGATGTTTTATTTATCTATGTATTTGTTTTATTTATTTATTCATTCATTTATTTATTGCATTTTTAAATGAAAATAAGATTTAAACACCATATATAGGGTCTCAGGTGCCCAAAAGGTAGTTAGTTTTGATTTTGAAAATATTCCCCCAAAATGTGATTTCACCAATATTTCCCTTCAAATTGGTACTCGCCCTTTGCCAGAATCAGAAAATTCTGGGTCACTTTCATTCTCTTCCTTATGAGGCCTATAAATCTTATCATCATCTGATTATGATGATGATAATGACACATCACAATCCACAAACCATTAACTAATATCAACACTATATGGTCCAGCGTGTGATCAATTTCACTCTCATCAAACTTGGAGTGATGCACATTCAATGTGTTGACTTGTCACAGGTCACTCACTTTCTCTGGGCCAGTCTGGTGGTGCTTGGGAGGTGGTGAAATGATGCAGGAGAGTCAGGCTGTACAGAGACATGCTTGAGATTGGATACTAACTACTCTACATGGGAGCAATTGAACCCCAAATAGCTTGGCATATTTATGTACTGGTAGCAAAATTCACTTCAATGACACGTGGCTTGAATATACACTGCTTGTGCTGAAATTTAATAGACCACTGTCTAGAATAGATTATTATTAATTTTATCACTTCTACTATCAGAGTATTCGTCATACACTCTTTAATGTGCAAATGGATTTTTGCATCGCTAAGATAAGAGCAAATATTATTTCCAAAGTAAAAATCACAAAGGGCAAATTGAGGAAGTAGCTGGTCTTAAACAAATATTTTTTTACTCTGGCACACACTGCAGCTTAGCTACAATATGATATTTTCATCATGAATCAAGCTTAATGCTTCATTTATTCACACCAGTGTTTCATTTCCTTTGAAGCTGTAGACATGTATTAAGAATTGACAAAATATATATTGCAGATTTTAAAGAAACTTGATTATACTGGTCATTCTTTGAATGCAGTAGAAAGACAAAAATTTCTTTCCATTATTTAGTTTGAAAAAATATCCATATAATAATCATAAGGATTTATATTTGAGGTTATTCTTGTTTTGTTTATTGAAAACTGTAATAAGAGTATCAGGAATATTAAAATTAATGATTATATGTACTCTTTGATTATTTACTTCATTATGAATACAGGTACCTCTCGAACCTTGTGTTCTTGAATAGGTTGTGGACAACAAACTGAACAATGTACATATATACCAAACATCTGCCATCCCTAGAGAGAGTAGCTCACCCAGTCAAGGAGTCAACAAACTGTGCTATTCCTAATTGAATATATATATATATATATATATATATATATATATATATATATATATATATATATATATATATTGTATGCACAAGTGTGCTTGTGAAACTTGTTGCTTGGGTGGCACAAAGGAACTTGCATGAGACATGTGTAGGCCATTCAATGAAATATCACTTGTAAGTGAAAAAACGTAAATAAAAAAATTATTTGGATTTTGGATCTTGCATAAATTCAAAAAATGAGTAAAACAAACTCTTGTAAAAAGAGCGGTACCTGTACAGTATTGTAAGCAGATATACTCAGGAAAACATTTGGATGTTAGTTGTTAGCAGTTTATTTCTAAGTGTAATGAATAAAAGATGCAATCATTAATTGTATGTATAAGATTCTATATAATTTTTACATTGTTGTATTTGTGTGTGTGTGTATTGTGATGTACAGTTATTAGCTTTCTAAGATTTTTGTAAAGTTCAAAGCATCACTGAGTTTAAATAATAAAGCTGTGATAACATGAGTGGATGATGTCAAATATTTAGCACAATATGCTATTGATTCACAGTTGCATAACACTGGTCAACAAAACCAAACTTTTTTTTTATCATCAGAGTTGCTGACGATACAGTGTATATTATACACTAAGCAGATTTCATTATATATACACAAGAGTTGCTGATTGACTCTTCTGGGTTAATTTTTGATGCTGAATGAATCTGAAGTCAGATTTCCTCTTTTGTTATTGATGCCTATTTTTTTAACTTGAAGAATACATAAAGTATATAGAATACAAGATATGATAATTTCAAGGCTTTTATTGTACAAAATTAGAATTATTATGTACAAGTAAGTTAGAATACGCTCTAATGCATAACAACTTCAAATCTTTGGGATTTGTACTTTCTATGGTGTTTTGTCTCAGGTTCATCCTTCTATAACATCCAATAGTAGTCAGCTAACATTCCTGCATTCCAAAATCCTTAATATCATTGTTCCATCGGTGCAATATCTTGATGAAAGCATTCCCCTTGCTCACCAGGCATTGCTCTAAGGTTCTCTGCAAAAAAGTCCAGATGTGGGTCAAGAAAATGGACTTTTAGTGATATCCAACAGCCCACTGCAGCGTCTAGAAGACATTTCACTCCATTTTTTAACTCTTGAGATCTCTTCTTGTTTATTAAATTTTCACAGAACCATTTGAAGGATTCCCAGACTTCAAGCTCAATCTTATTGAGTGTTGTGAAGAAGTGGTTGTCTTCAGGAGTTCTTTTATCTGCGGTCTTATTGACACTCCTTCAGTTTTGCCACACACACACAGTGGTCCTTGACCAGTGTTGTTGCAAAGATTTGCACGTTTCTGATTAAAGAGAAATTATTGGACTATCTGGAGGAAAATAAAGTCATGAATAACTCCCAATTTAAATTTAGGAAAGGAAGATCATGTATAGCCAATTTACTAAGTTATATACATGGGTAATGGATGAGACACATAGAAGAGATGGATGGGTGGACTCAGTGTGCCTAGATATAAATAGAGGTGTTTGCCAGAGTCCCGCAAAGAAGACTCCTATGGAAGATAGAACAGGAGGAATGGGAGGAATACGGTGAAATCTAAAACTGGATTAGGGACAATTTATCAGAAAGAAAAATTAGTTTAGTCAGCAGAGACATCAAATTGGAGTACAGTAACTTCTGGTGTACCACAAGGGTCAGTGTTGGCACCAATAATGTTCCAAATTTATACTAATGGTGAACAAGAAAACTTAAAACAGCTATATGAATATGTTTTGCTGATGATGGGAAGCTCCTGAGAATAATAAAGTTGTTTGATGATTGTATGTAATTTCAGCAAAATATCGATAGACCTGGGAATAGAGCCAGAGGTGGAAATTAGAATTCAATGAAAAAAAATGTCATGTGATGGAAATGGGGAAAAGTAATGGAAAGCCTATGTAGGAGTACAAATTAGGAGAAGGGGTTATAAGAAAGAAGGAAGAAAACACCTGGGAGTGATTTTACATGACATCCTGACCCCAGAAAGGCACATAAATGTGTTATTTGCTTCAACATACAAGACACTAACAAAATTAGACTGGCATATAATTATATGGATAAGAGCTCGATGAAAAAAAAAATCATAACCTCAATGATAAGACCTAAACTTGAATATGCAGCAGTAGTGTGGTCGCCACATGCTAAAAGACATCAGAAAAATATAAACAATTCAAAGGATAGCCACAAAGATGGTGCCAGAAATAAAAGACCTCCACTATGAAGATAGATTAAAGGAGAGAGAGAGAGAGGGGGGCAGGAATGTTCATGTGTTATGTAACACATACGACCATGAGTTTGCATACATGCTAGCGATTATCCAAAATGATGAGGGCATAAAAATCATATCCTTTTTTTTTTTTTTTTTTTTTTTTTTTTTTTTTTTTTTAGTTATCCGTCCGTTCACGAACAAATAATAAATCCAAAGTATGAAACATGTGGCAGCATCCTTGGAATACTCTTGAGAACACCAAATCTTCCCGCGCCCCTCTATGGTGGGCAGAGTCGCGTCCGC
>CM035181.1:11302125-11337125 GCA_020233015.1 Callinectes sapidus
GAGAGAGAGAGAGAGAGAGAGAGAGAGAGAGAGAGAGAGAGAGAGAGAGAGAGAGAGAGGAGGGGGGAAGGAGGGAGAGATTTAAGGGTTATTTACACTTGATTACTGTTTTTCGTCCAAGCACAAGTCACAGGATTAAGTGCGGCTGTTGTAAAGCTAGTCATTCAACACGGCATGGTTGCTTCAGACTATCTGAACGCGAATAAGGTCAAGCTAGTCATAGGCTGAATTTTTACTTTCTAGCTTACAATACCGGTAGTCAGGAAAACCTGCTTGTCTGAAAATCGTATTGAAGAAAGCACCTCGAGTTTTATTTGTTTGTTTTTTCGGTGAACGTGGAGACAGTGCAGTGCTGCGATCAGTTTACCTTCCTCCCTCCCACACCGCAGCTACATGTGTACGTTTCTTATGCGATTTTCGCAACAAGACAGCAATAAATATTCGCTTTACGCCATTCTACGACCAAATCTGGAATGCCTGGTTTACGGTTTGATCTTCGTTTTTAAGATTTAAAAGAAAAAAACCGGCGAGCAATTACCTCGTTAATATCAGAATAGTAATTTGCTATATGTATAACAATACACATAACGCATAAGGGAAATTTAAAAGCAATCTAAGAAACTAGCGTTACGTCGTGCATGCGTCAATGAATTTGTAGTACATACTATGTAGTATGTTCTGCATGTGTACTCCAACCAACACACACACACACACACACACACACACACACACACACACATTGAATACTTACATAGAATAATGTTATAAACAAATTTACATGGAAAGAAAGAAGCTTGTTATTAAACGTCTATATTTTTGACAATCAAGACTGATTCATTTGGTTTGTAGGTACCTTAAGAACTCGGGAAGATTGAGAAAAAAAAGGGGGGAGTCTGGTAGGCACATTCTTTTGTTTATGCAAACGTTTAAGTATTTTCTAAAATATGTAAACAACAGTAGGAACAATTGTGGCCAGTGGTAGTGTTGTGAGTGCTTTCCCTACCAGGAGGTACTACACTGGTGACTGCTGATTACAGTACACTCTCTCTCTCTCTCTCTCTCTCTCTCTCTCTCTCTCTCTCTCTCTCTCGTCCTAATCTGCGTTCGACTTTCCTTCTCCAATTACCTTGTTATCTTCCCATACATTGCTATGTAATGCTCCTTATTTGCCAGTTTACAGTTATCTGATTCCCCAGGACTCTTTGCTTTACATTCACTCACTACCTCCCTCTCTCAAATTAAAATTTTGAATTGCGTTCATGATGAACGATGAAGATCTTTGGGTGTTCTATAACATAAAGGTATATATAATCTGATTGTTTATACTATTTGCCATCACTTGTGGGGATTGGGGTGAAGCATCGATGTTTTGGACAAAGGGAATGTATATTATGAAAACCATGCATTTTCATCACATCAACCATCATAATTTTCTAGGGTGATAATAAATATTTTAAGGGATGCATTGTCAGTAGTCTACAGGGGCAAAATAACATTGTAAAGGGAGAAAAATCGTACAATGCATTCACTCAATTAATCCCATAATCATTCAGGTGTAGTTGTGGATAGTTGATAATCTGTTAAGCACTTTAGAGCCTGCATGAGATCAGTCCATTATTCCCAACGGGGGAGTTTTATGTCATATTTTCCAGATAACTATGACAACTATATAGTTATTTATCTAATCGTCAAACATTTTACACTAGAAATGAGAATGCAACACAAATATGAAAGAAATTAGAGACAGCTTTCCGTGTGCCATTGCGTAGAGAAAGTACAGTAGGTAACCGCCCCATGGCTAAAAATAGGCTCCGTCTGATGTGGGTGCGCACTGGGCGAAGATTTGTGGTGCAGTCGAGCTGTGGTAGTGGCAGTGTTAGGTGGAGCCCACACTCATGGTTGTGGACTCGGAAAATGTAAATATGGTAAGTACCCTTAACAAGGACCTTATCTGTTAGGAAGGAATACACTACAGAATATGTTGGTAACCCCAGAAAAAAAGGTTCGTTTTGTTTGTGACCGATTATTGCAACTGTTATGGGGTGCATACTAAAGATCAACTCAACAAAGTAATACCGAGTAATTTGAAACGCAGATAGTTGTGCAAGAATATAAACACTAGAGAAAAATAAAATAAAATAAAATATAAAGATATTGGGAGTTACACTGCTGCACCACTGGAGTTGTTTTGGTTACTTACCAAAGATCGACTCGGAGTCCAGCAATGTGAAGTGATTTAAAACATGGTAAATTATTATGTTTTGTAGGTTAGCGAACATATCTTAAAGTAAATGAGGATTGGGAGGGTTTGTAGGGAACCCCCGCTTGAGGGAGGACTTGTTCAAGTCGTCTCAAGTGATAGTCCTTGTTTGGAGCTGCCCGACTCCTGTCCATGTCACAGTCCCCAGCAGGCTCACTGCCGGGATGGGTTATCGTTCTGTCTAGCCATCCAACTGTTCAATGGTCAGTCACTGTTCATATGTTGTTCATACACGATAGCAGATGCATTTATTCGTTGTGAGTGAAGTATTAGTGTTGGCGAATATGGTCAGTGCTACATTGGATTGTGCTCTGGTTTGTTGTTTGTATTTTTTGTCTGTTATTGGCTATGGAAGAGTGAATCACAACATTACAAGTGCAGGGAATGTGATGTAGGAGAGCATACACTAGCAATGGCATATTAAAGTTATTGATGTTGCTTCCTGATTTGGTTCATCTGCACAATCAAGCAAACGGAAATGTTTTGCATAGAAGGCATGAATATTAACGTGTTCAGACATCGTTGTGGCCCTCTAGGAATCATTAATCTAACATGGACCCCAATAGAACCCCTGTCCCCTGACCCTCCCAAGGAAAACTTCATCTTTATGCGCCATATATTGCGGGTCAGAATCACATGTAATTAGTTCTGAGTGAAATTTAATGTTCCCCTTTCCTTTAGAAGTGCATTCATGTAGTGTCAAGTGGTATAGCTAAAATCTATAATTACTGAAATGCAAGAAACTGTCAACTTGACAAGTCATTGGTTCTGACAAGCCAGTTGAGGTGCACAATAGCTGTATATTGCTTAATTTCATAGAAATGTAGAGCATGGTGTTCATGAAGTCCTGTTTGTGTTGTGTTGTAAGGATATGAAAAGGGACAAGCTTTAGTGAAGTACTCCCCTTTATTATTTGCTTTTGCATTTTTGCATATCGAATCTGCAGCCGTGCCTAATGTATTGAAGAAATGAGTGGCTGATTTGATCTTTCACTTTAGTTTGAAACCAACTGGGCTAAATAGTAAATTATTTAATCTGTTATACTTAATGCCACATAACCTTAACCTCCCCAAAAGTACTTTTTGTGTTACTGACCATATGATGCAAAATAGTGACAGTTAATAAAGGCAAATATTTGTATTGTTAGATATAGTGTGTGTGTGAGGGGGGGGGGGGGGTTGAACTCTTTATCAATACCCTATGCACTATAATGCTGAGTAAACACTAAGCGTCACCATTACAATAGTTTATTTCACTTTCAACTGGACGCATTTGGTACACTGAAGGTAATTGATGTTGTCCTTTTTTATTTCCCTCAACAGTCTTGGCACTGACCTTGATCCAGCTTCTGTGACCAATATTGCTCCTGCTAGTTAGAAGTATACATATAACAATACCAGTGACATGAATCCTCAAGATGATGTAGTATGTTTGTTATTTGGGGTAGGAAGCATGTTGGTTAGGATTAGTTACAATGTAGGTATTTTCCTCACATAAATCCCAATGGATATTCTTCTGTCTTCTTGAACATTGTTGTAATAAGATGCACATTATTTAACTTGCAGTCATGGGCAGCTAGTTTTGTAAAATCATGGTCACTGATTGCTGATTCTCTTGCTGCCATCTGTTTTATACAGGATGTGCTCCGTTCTTAATTTCTTTTGAGCTTTGTTCTTGGATAACTTAGTTATCCCCTTTCATTTCCCTATACAATTTCACCTTGTCTCCCAAAACATACCCTTGTTCTTCCTGAAGCCTTGACATCTCAAGGCTAACATGGATAATCTTGCTCTTACGTAACTATCACATCACTTTATTTGTCACTTTATTATAATTCCATTTGTTGAGAGATGTATATTTGTTGACTAATGGCCTCATTATTTTTTTAATTCATTTATTCACTTAGTACTCATATTGATTTTATATGCTGTTTCTTAGTTCATACATGGTGTTAAACCACATCTAAACAGTTAAAGACTTTTTCTTTTGTTAAGTTTCAAGGTTTTAAAAGTCTTCAATAAATAAAGACTGTATATTAAAATTTCTCAGTTTTGTGAGTAAGAATGAGAATTCACTACTATAGTTTGAATTTTATTTTGTGATCTGCACCTTTGATGTAACCTGCATTCGTAATATCGGTAATTATTTATAATGCATCTGTGTTCCCCCATCACTGATTGATATTATGCTAAGGATATTTGGAATGGATTAAAGAAAAGTTGAATAATTGTAGATATGGAGATGGGGCCACATGAGTGTAATGATCAGGCCCTGTGAAACGAAAATTAGGTAAATACACACTATATAGTGGAGGGGTTAGCTCGCTCAGCCTACAACCAAGAGGTCCCTGGTTTGCGTTCCAGGTGTGGCAAGGCAAATGGGCAAGTGTCTTAATGTGTAGCCCTTATTCACCTAGCAGCAAGTAGGTACAGGATGTAACCAAAGGGCTCTCTGTCCCAGTGTGTAGTGTGTGATGTGGTCTTAGTCCTACCTAAAGATCGGTTTCTGAGCTCTGAGCTTACTCTATATGGAAAGGCTGGCGGGGTGACCAGCAGGCGACCTTGGTGAAAATGCACACACACACACACACACACACACACACACACACACACACACACACACACACACACACACACACACACACACACACACACACACACTCACACACACACACTAACATATATACACTCTTCTAAAAAGAAATTTAAATCATTGTGGACCTAATCCTATGTGATTACAATATTGCTAAGTGAACTTTATTTGATGCATTCAAATAATTGTATGAAAGAATTATTCATCAAAGGATTCCATGATTGATTGTAGTTGGTTGATATTGATGCAGTAAATTAGCTCCCCTCCAAAGATTGTGAAGACCTGATAATATGTATATATCCTTTTAGCAAGTGCAGTTGTAGTTAGGTAGTATGAATTGGTGATCAGTGTCTAAGAGGGAATATATATATATATATATATATATATATATATATATATATATATATATATATATATATATATATATATATATAATATGTGTGTGTGTGTTTAAGAAACCTCTTAAATCTTAGGTAAATGAAATCAAGACTGTACAAGAGATGCCCAAAAAAGTTCCTTTAAAATATTGATTTATAACGCTTTCCTCTAATGTGTTACAGACAGCCAGGTGCATTTAACCTTCCCTTCGATGAGGTACACTTGTCCATCGTGTCTTGGTTGGTGATGTGTATGTATTTGATGGTAGACATGCATTTATAAAGTTATCCCTTATTTCAAAGGCATTGCCACAGATCCTGGATATGTGGCATACTGTTGCTTTCAAAGTCGTTGTTTAACTAAACTGGACATCCTCTTCTTTCACTCTCACCCTTTCCCACCTTATACCTAGTTAAGCTGGTAAGATTAGCAAATTGTTATATTTATTGTTTTGCTGTGTTTGCATGCTTCAGTTGTATATTAAGCCTTTGTTTTCTTTGGTCTCCAGTTAATGAATTATTACTCAATTATGCTTAGCTATTCATGGCTCTTGGCAACCAAGTATTGTTCCTCAGTGCCATAAAATTATAGCAGCCATGAGTATTGTGTACTACTGCAGTTACTGATGTTAAACATGTTATAAAGTCAAAGTTGATCAGATTTTCTTGCATTTGCATGCATTAAATTATCTATGAGGTCTCTCAATTTTATTTACTTTTCAACTTTAAACTTAAGCGTCCCTAATTATTGACATCTCTTGGCAACTCAGTATTCATTTGCCATTGTCATAAAGCCACAGTAACTCATTTTTTTAATCTAATATTTGCTTGTTTGCGTCACCTTTATTGCACCTTTTTGTTGTTCTTGTTGTTGTTGGAAATAGTATATTTACAAGTTTTTGCTTGTTGTACTAGATTTCATTGTAGGCCATTAAGGGTTCAAGTGTGTGCTAATAAGTAATATGTGAAACAAATTGTATATATTATAAGGTTCTTTTGCTGTCCAACATAATTCTCTCTCTCTCTCTCTCTCTCTCTCTCTCTCTCTCTCTCTCTCTCTCTCTCTCTCTCTCTCTCTCTCTCTCTCTCTGGAAGAATATGAAGTGTTGATAAAGGCACATGAGTGAATGAACGAAATGTAAAGTACAAATGTGAGGTGCAAGAATAGCAGAGTTGCATTGCTGCATCAGTGAGTCAAGGAAGGGAAGGGAAGAGAATTGGCAGTCCAGTGGGATGAGTCAAATTACTAGGAAAGACCTAACTAGTACAGACAAAATATGGGAGAAGACAAATGTTTTTTGAGGGGTAATGATGTATATTTAGGTTTTTATTTATTTGATTTTATTTATTCACTTTTTATGTAGAGGAGGGGCACTGGCCAATGACAATAAAAATACTCATCAATGAAAGGCCCACTGAAGTCTCTATATATTCAGAAGGGTTACTCCAAATCATTGTCTTGAAACTTCTATCATGAAAAGTTTAAGTCACAACAAGGCAGGCAGAGGGTTTGAGTTTACCAGAGAAAGTTTAAATGATTGAGAATACTGATTACCACTTGCAGTAGAGGTGTGTGGACAGAATTAGGGTAAGAAAAAGAAGAAAGACTTATGCAGCGAGAGTTAGCAAGATCAGAAGAGCAGTTGGCATGAAAATAGTGGTAGAAGAGAGTGTTACCAATGGAAAGGTAATATCCTCTTATTAGGTGCCATAGGATAAGTGTGTTGAAGATGGAAGATTGAAGATGTTGTAATTGTATCACGTACAACAATGTAGTCAAGTATGTACAGTATATGTACAGTATATATATAAGATGAAATGGGTGGTGGTACTTTATACTCTACTGTCAAACCTCATGCCATCTTTTCTATTACAATGCTATGCATTCTTTCCTATTGTCCTACAGTCACTGTTTCATAGAGGCAATGAGTGCGTGGTGGCATAGATGAATGATTTTCTTATCTTTGATAAATAAAAGTGAAATGGAGGATAGTTAGAACTTCTTGTTAACTGCATAGAAATTACTCTTCTTTTTAATTGTCAAATCTCTCCTATCTCTTGCTATATCCAGGAGCATTCTTAAGATATGGCAATAACAGTTTCCCTTTCCTTTGCTGTTGCTTGTTACAGTATTGTACCTCGCCAGAACCTCATTATTCCTTTAAGACCATATTCATCTATCTTCCAAGTAGCCCTCAATTCCTTTCAGCACCATAATTTTTATTTGATATGTTTTTCCTATGCTTACTCTAGATCGTAAATACTATCTCTATTTCAATTACAAAGAATAAGACCTATATAACCCCTCTACAAAATTCTCGCTGTTCACTAACCCCACCCGAGTCACTTACATCAATCTTTGTCAAGATCCTATCATACTTTTCTAACATACCAGGCAAACTTATCTCGTGTAGCTATTAGGTAGACTCTACTCTTCAACTTTTGGCAGAAGTACTGTAACTTGTTGTCTCTCACACAGTGTGGTACTTCTTGCCTCTATATCAGGTTGTTTATGAAAATCATCCATTCTACTACTGTTTCTTCATATGGCGACATTTCTGTACTTATTTCATCTATACATTAAGTTTTGTCATCTCTTAAATATATCTCCCTTCTGTCAAAATCATTAAGAAATGCATACATGCTTCTGTTTTCATAAGTGGCAGACATGTGGGTGGATAGGTGGTAGGAGAGTGGTTGTAATTTGTATTTCTTGTACATTTTATGTCTGAAAATCTGAAAGTCTAGGTACCATATATATATATTGAATGAGGAAAATAGCTATTTCTTTTGTTTACCAGCAGTATGCATGTTAACATGTAGGTGATGAGTGTTTTGGTGTCTGAAATAAATGTTTCTTTCAGTAGCAGAGCATTGGGGAACATTGAGTTAGTGATCAATTTCAGTTTATGGTATATATATATATATATATATATATATATATATATATATATATATATATATATATATATATATATATATATAAGGATGTATTATTTGTTTTGCTTTAAATGTGTACATATTTTGCAATAATTATCACATCAAGTATGTCACCCATATGGTACTCAGATCTATTCCATGTTAAAGTGGACTACTGCTTCAGTTCAGCACTTTTCACCACACCAGCATTCCAATCACGATGGAATAAGGATGTAAGTGAGGAAAAATATCTTGACACAAAGAACGAGGAACCAACTGATTTTTCTCCACTGGTGCAGATGAGGCAGCCAGCCTTGGTGATACCTTCTCATGGTGTTGTAATAAGAACAATGGACTTTTATATACATCATAAAAAGTATGTATTGAAAAACTGAGGCTTGGCATTCTGGTCTTTGAGAGTAAGATCCATGTGTGGCACTGTGCTGCTGGTTGCCAGGGCTGAGCTTGAATGGCCTATTTTTAAGAATGTCCATTGCTTTCTTTGCTCCAAATTATATGTAACATCACACCTGGATGGAATGCCATATTCCCCAGTTTCTATTGTTTGAATAGTTGTGTGTGTAAAGTATTTTGAGATCAGTTTGACTTTTCATTACTTTGGCTATTGTTGGCACTTGTTGCATGTTGCCAGAGATATATGGCTGCACCTCAACAACTATTCTGAACAGAGCTTTGTTGGTTTAGGATCTGTTGATACAAAGATTTTTAGTTGTGTGATTATTGTATTAGTGAGTAGGCCAGTAATTTCCAACCCTTTATTAATGAATGTACTATATATTTCTTAGTCTATTTGGGGTTAATAGATGAAAACTGAATGTGCAGACTGCCATGCTATAAGCTAACATGTTTCCCTCTCTTTGAGGTATTTATTGTTTCTGCTTCTTGTCAAGTTTTTAATAACTTTGAAATGGATTCCAGAAAATGCTGAAGAGTGGGTTATTGTTTATATATTAAATCCTGTTATTTTTTTCAGTCTAGTCGAAATAGTGCAGAAGTGTCGGGCTCCCCCTCCCCAGCACTCAGTAGCATTGGCAATAATGCGCCAAAATATGGGACGCTAGTTCCAAATAGGTGAGTTGTAATTTTTCATAGTTCTCTGTACGTAAGAAGTTTCAAGGTATACATTCTATTTAAATGATTATCTCAACTTTTCATTTTGTGATCACCAGTGAGTAAATTAGTATTTTATTTCAGAGTTTTTGTGGGTGGGATATCGGCCAACACTACAGAACAAGACCTCTTGGATCTATTCTCACAATATGGCATTGTTAAGGCTACCAAGATCATTAGTGATCGAGCTGGGGTTTCCAAAGGATATGGATTTGTCACTTTTGAAACAGAAGAAGAAGCCAGGCGACTCACACAGGAGGTGACTACATGTTCCATGTTTTATAGTTTGTTCACTCCTATAAAAGGCCAGGTCTGATATGCTATTTTGTATTTATGTAAATCCATGTTATATTTCTTAAGTTTTGATAAGTCTGTTCATGTATGAAGTTTTACTTCCAGGCTGACAACATAATGCTCAAGGATAGAAAACTTAATATCGCTCCTGCCATTAAGAAACAAGTTAGTGACGTTGGCTACATAAAGGTAAGAATTCTTGTAATTTTACTTTACAACTTGTGCAAATTTTTAGTTTTTTTTATTTGTCAACTGCCACAATGTTGTTGTTGTTATTCAGGGAAGAAGAAATCATGTGGACTGCAAATGTTCACCTTTTTCTTTTTTATTGCTTACTTCCTTTAAATAACCTCTTGAAGGCATCTGGGCATCATGGTGGTCCAACTTTGCTATCAGAATACAGATTGTTTTAGGCTTTGACAATGTACTCATGTGAAGATCTATTTTTCTGAAAATGTCCGTATTTGGACAAACGGCAGTGTAACTCAGTATTTTGCATAATCGCACACTGAACGTGGCACTGAATACAGAAGAGTCAGTCACTCAGCCTGTTTGTTGGACCATGCTGTTGCCTTATTACCATGTTTCTAAAATAAAAAAATTATGTGCAGCATGCTCAGATATGTTGCCAGTTGAATCAATGGACTCTTAGGAAGAATAGCATTAGGAACAGCATACCAATGCAATATTACATTCTTTTAATCTTGTTTCAGAACTATTCACCACGTCTAATAGATAGCAGCAGTAGTGTTGTAGGCAGTGGTGGAACAGTTTTCTTCACTAATGGGGCTGGCTACACCACAGTACCTGTCATGGCTCCCACTGAGTACCACCCAACATTCCCTCAAGCCACAGCTGCTGCTCCCACCTCACCCTCAGCCTATCAGACTCTCATGTACCCACAGCCCATATACTACCCACAGCAGTATCAGTATCAACCAACGGTCTGTATCGTTATTTCTTGACACGTTTTATTAAAGTTGTAATGCAGATTTTTGCATGGCTCTCTTGTGCCATATAGTACCGTATATATTTTTCTTATAATCACCTTAATCCAGATTGCTGCAAGTTTAGATCAACTTTGTCAGTGCATGTTCAACAATGGTCATGGTGATACTGCTCTCAGAAAATAACAATATTCTTAGTGTTATTCTGCATTGTGGGAAAAAAAAGCTATTAAGAAAAGCAGTTGTTCAGTTTGGAACTTGAATGCTTGTAGGGATTATGTAACTATTTTTAATTTGCCATTGCTCTCCACCATAGTTAATGTAGTGCACATTAAAAACCGATGATTACGATCATTGTTATCCTCATTTTCATCATTGCATCCACAATTTGAGGTATTTGCTTATGGAGCGCTCTCTCTCTCTCTCTCTCTCTCTCTCTCTCTCTCTCTCTCTCTCTCTCTCTCTCTCTCTCTCTCTCTCTCTCTCTCTCTCTCTCTCTCTCTCTCTCTCTCTCTCTCTCTCTCTCTCTCTCATTGCTATTTCATAAGTTCACTTTGCTGCTTTAATTTATTCTTTAATCTTTATGCAAAGAAGAGGTATATGTATGCAAGCATCTGTAAATATATTCATAGGAGTATTATTATTTTTTGTTTTGGAATGAATTCAAAGGTATGATTTCAGGAGAACAGATCCACACATAATCATGATCGTAGAAACTGAACAGGTCAGATGTTAGTTGCGGCATATGGTCTAAGCTTGTCACTAGTATTTGAACATCAAATTTCATGCTTTGAAGACTTAAGCTCGAACACTGAATGAATCTAAAAGAAGTAGATGCTCTGGAAAATGTTCATTATTTTTTACATTAAACTTTTTGCTTTCTCTTGAACTCTTTTATGTAGGTAGGAAGAGGTTAGGTTTTATTGTTCTTATAAACCAACAAGAATTCAGAAGTGCTGGTAAGGCTAAATTGATAGGAGATTGGTTGTGCAAAAATAGATACAAACGTGAAAAAAATTATGCCTTTTTTTCCACACACGAGTGTGAGTGCAACGCAAGCAGCACAAGAAACTGACCACAACACTGGCTACTCTGCTCACCCGTCACTTCCATCGGAACTGATGACGAAGCAAGTGATTCCTTAGTGTCCTTCATAGAGGCACATAGCATGCTTCCTTTATGTTGTTTACTGGCAGCCACATGAATATTGTGAAAGCTGGTACTCACCTCCTGTTGAACTGTAAATGACACCAAGTTCTTAATATTAGCTAGGGTTAATGTTAGTAACTTTTTGCATGATGTCACTTTGAATGTGGTGATAAGTAGAAAATCTGGAATATATTTTACAGCATCAACTACTGGCTTACAAAATTTGCTGCTGCTGCTGCCCCTTCAATATATATTTTATTTTTCAGATAAGTATTAACAACATAGACGGGTCTAATTTGCTTAGTAAAAAAAGACTATTAGTTTGTGTAATGGGTCATAAAGCTTTATTTTGTTTATTTTGTTAACTGTAAAAAAATAGTAAATTATGTAATTTTGCTAAAGGATTTAAACTCTCAAAATAGCATAGTGAGAACCTGATGCATTTAGAATAATTTGAAATTCTTTTTCTTGATTTTTCTTTTATTCTAACCAGTGAAGTTCATATAGACAAGTGTTGTGTTAAAAGTACTTGTATTTTGGTGATCGTAATTATCAAATGACTAATTTGAAATGAAACTGTCCGCTCTGTATTTTCATTAAGTTATCAAGCGGATGGATTTTATGCAGCAGTGTGTTCCGTGTTTAAGAGGACTTTTAACCACCTTTCTTTGTTTTTCAGTTTAGTTTCAACCATTTTATAGAGAAGGAATAATGTTAATTGATATGTTTTGTGACTTTGACCCTTAGAAAAGTAAAACCTCAGTAGCATGTAGAACTGTGTTGGAAGTTTGAATTATGAAAACAAATAGTGGGGCTTTGATAGTTAGCCACTCTGAAACAGTTCTGAGCTCCTTTGTAGGAATGGTTTTTGCTGACTGGCTTCATTGCTGGTCCTAAGAAAATGAAAAAGAATGCAGAAAAGTTGCTTTTTGCCCTCTATGAATTGAATTCTAACCAAACTAGCAAAATGTTGTAAGGAATCAGAATTTTCATATGAGGTTTTAGATTACTATGGTCTGTCCACTCTATGAAGTCCGTTCTAAGTGTGACAGATTCCGGCATCAATTCCCTATGGAATTGTGTTACAGGACTAATTAGGACTAGTAGTTTTTGCATGTTCACTCAATATTCTTCTCCCAGATGGTTAATTGGCTTCTTTGTAGCTTGTTTTATATGAAAGCATTACACATTAATTTGCTTTCCAATAAGGTTTTATTGAATATGATGTAGGTTGCTTTGGTTTCTGGTTGTGAAATGAAGTTAATTAATCAACTTTTGATTATAATGCCATCTTCTTACATATAACCTTTTTTTGAAAATTCTGATCTGACACACAACTGAATCACTACTGTACCCTCGGGATTGTTCGGCATAGCTGGTAGAATTCAAAATGTTGAATTGAGAGATCAGGAATTAATTAAGGTTATTGTTTGTATACTCTGAAACTGCCTAGGAATGAGGCTTTTTAGAAATTAATGAGATTACCTACTTAAATCAGTTACTATATGGAAATTGAGATGCCTTCAGTAGCATACTGCCACCTGGAAACTGTTTATATTTGCTTGAATAAATATGATATGGATGCAATGAATTACATTAGTTATTTGTGAGAGTGCTGTTAAGCAGATGGTGGTTACCAGTTAGAGAATGATGTTGAAGTGACAGGCATGTGTCTGATTCTCTTATTTGCCATACTGCATCATGTACTGCTTGTGATGTGATGCTGTTATTAGTGAGCAATTTAATAACTGTTTCACCTTCATATGGATCATTCTAATGCTCCTTTGATTTTTTTGCATGAGATTTTAAACTATTTATGAAATAGGTGACGAAGTAACCATTTGGAAGCTATATGATTTAAGTATTAGATACAAGAAATTATGTAAATATTAATCAGTCTGTGTCCTCAGATTTATTGCATGACATTTGTTATTGATGTTACTTTATATTCCAGATTGAACCATAGTTTAACATAAATGGATTTCATGGAAAGTTGTCCTTTGTGGACGATTGAAGGGGAAATTTATTGTGATCTTTTTTATTCCCAGCTACTTCAGTTAATTTGTTTTATTCCCATTTACTCAAGTTTGTTTGTTTTATTCCCAACTGCTGAAGTTTATTTGTATTCTGTTCCCATTATCTGATTTCTGTTAAACAAGAAGTTGATTTGCAGAAGCCTGTGTCACATGATGTTCATAGTAAGATTCTTTCCCTTGGTGTAATTTGTTATAATGTATTTAATGATTAGAAAAGTTTGAACTTCTCAATATGTTATTTAAGAATGTGATATTTTTATTTTATTATTAGTTACATCTTTTGGTACAGAAATTTACTTTCAGAATCCTCATGATTTTGAGTCATAATTTATGTTCATGCAATGTTACTAGTTTTGTGAGGATAAATCATGAAGTATAGTTGTAGGTTTTCCTGGGGGCACTTGTTTCCTCTTGCATTTGATGCACTTTATCTAGCTGTTTTAATTTTCTGAACATGTCAGGTCACCATCCTATTTATCAAGCTTGTTCCACTGTGTTTACTTTTGGATATTCTACGTTATTTTTATGATAATTGTTCTTTTGATCTTACAAATTACAAACCTTTCTCTTCCCTTAGGTTCTGTGATGTCAAGATATTTTATTTTAATCTATCTGTAGTACTAAGACCTTTCAAGAAGTAAACTGAAATCTTCTATTTTAGAGCTCTCTATTAAGTTTGGATTTTTTCTTTTTCTTTTCTCATTAGTAAGCTTGCATTCCATGGCCTTTCACTTTTGAATGTGGACGCAAGAAAATGTACAATGCTCATCACTAACCTTATTGTATCTTGCTTCCACAGTTAAATAATACAAGCAAGGTAATAGAGGCAAAGAATTCTGTTAATTTTCAGTATTATCTTTTCACCATCCCCTTACACTTCTTTCACTCCTTGAAATGTGCAGGAAGGCAAGCATGAAATTTCCCAAAGATGAAGTGTAGCTTGAAGCAGGAGTACTGTTTAGAAGTTGTGGTTGAGCAACTTACATTTGATAACCAATGAATTCTTTATTAGTTTTAGTCAAGAAAATTTGTAAAAAAATCTCAAATGATGACACTACATACTTCAGTGATTTGGCTTTGTGGCAGGTCTATCTTGCACAAAGGTGATAACATCACACGTCTCATAGGACCTGAGTAGATGGTTATCCCATGTAGTTTCTTTTCTTCATCCTAATGTGGTAATACCACAAAGCTTTAATGCTATAAATATGAAGCAGCTGTCCTGCTGGTTGAGTATAGTGGAATCAAGGTGGTCACTACTTGGGTGCTGGTACACATGATTTTAACTGTTGCCTGTTACTGAATATCTTGACTTTTCTACAGCAAATCACACCATTGCTTGAGTGTTCAGTTCTTGTATGGCACAAGCCTCTATTCTGTTCAGGGAATTGAGACCACAGGCATAAATCACTGCAAAGCTGTTATAGCCGAGGTTGTTGTGGATGTAGCATGCACATCACCTCACAGCCTTAGATTGTCTTCCATTGTATTTCTGGCTGATGCTTGAGGATTGCATTCAAATTCTTTGTGCTTCAGTATTATTTGTGAAATTTTGCGGATTGTTTTCTTGGTGGATTTTTTGTTTGTGTTGGATGCTGTGTTGTCACGAGCTTCGATCATCTGTTTAATATACCTGTGAATTTGGTGGACCGAGACACCTATCTTGTCTTGAAATTGCCCACTTACTGTCGAACTTTGTGAAGGGATGTGATGAATGTTACATCATTCCTTGACTGCGCATTATGATGAGTCATTGACCAGTTGTAGTTGAAAAATAATATATGTGCTGGTTAAGGATTAGGAGAAAGGAAATTAATGCAGTACATACTTTATCAGTGGTGGGAAGCTGCTGGTATTTTCCTGTTTTTTTGTATGTCATCTTACTTTCTTAGGCTTAGTTGATATATAATATGCCATTTCATTCATGGCACCTGTACTGTGCAAAAAGAAGTTTGGCCATTTTGAAATTCAAACAAGCTGCAAATTCCTGGTGAAAATTCCAATGGGGAGTAATGCATAACAATAACACACAGAAAGGGTAAATTTTAGACATCATTTAACGTAACAATTTATTTATTTTCATTTATTTAAGGAGCAGCAGCAGCTTCATAAGGGAAGTGGAGATGAAGAAAACCACCATCAGTGTCATGCACATTATGATGTTGACAACATCATTTGCATGCTAAACTTTTCTTTATGTATAGATGTCATACAATTTCACATATTCTGCATGGCCATTTGTTTGTACTTTTGCATTAGAGCTTTTTTATTGGGGGATTATTAGGTATGTAACTGCTTGACTTTAAAGTTTATTTATGATATAATCTTTAGATTTCTTAGCAAGTATGTAATTTTATTCCTTTGTATCAAATCTTATGTACAAGTGAACTATTTAATTTTAAAATTTATTGTATCCTGTATAGCATTTGATAACTATAAATGTAATTATGCTATTTGCAGCAGCAAATGATGCAGCCACAGTGGGGAGCTGCCCCTCAGTGGCGATGGATCACCCCAACATCCTACCAACAAGTAAGAATAATACTGTTCACATCTTCCTCTATTAATGCATTTCAGAATTAGTATGTGTCAATATGAAGAAACTTCAATTCATCCAGTACGGTTTGATATTTGATTGTTCTCATGAGCAAGAAATACGTATTTCTTGTCAATATCTTTTAATTGTAGTTTTTAATGAACTGTATCATGATTGTTGTAGAAGTAGTAATTGTAGCAGCAGTTTCAGTTGCAGAGTAGCAGTAGCAAGTAGATACACTAAAAGTCTTAATCTGAACTCTGATTATCCAAATTTTCTAATAGTCAGATTTTTTTTTTTTAAGTTGTGGTGAAAAATGTAAGGCCGAAATTAGGTCTTTGAACAAATTCAAACCATGCACCAGATGCACCTTAGCTGTGACAGGTAAAAGTAGAAGTTGCTAATGACACTCCCCTATCTCAATGTCTCGTGTAGCTTTGGGGTTTCTGGTGAGACATGTGGTGACCTGTAATCTGATCTAACCTTAACCCAATTATACACAAAAAGAAGGTCAAAGGGGGGAAAAAAGCCTGCTACATGAAACAAATCAATGTAGCTTATCATTAGCAATATTGCTCACCAATAACACAGCAATGCTAATGACTGCTGCTGCTGGTGTCACCACCATCAGAGGTGTGATTTATATGTTTTCAGAGATTATGGGTGTGATTTTTTACCTCTTCTGCAGTGTACATTACTTAGTTCAATGCCCTCTCATTCTTAATATCCTGATCTCTCATAAGTCTCCAAACATCGTGGGGATGTGATGTATCCAGAAATTGAAAAGTGTCTGTTCGTGAAGGAAAGGATTTACAACATCAATCATGTACTTGCCAGAGAAACCTAAGCAATATGAGATCCAAAAATTGTCTGTAGTTATGTGGAGGTTCTGGAATTTTGGGGGTTACATCCTGGTAATTCAATGCAACCAACAATTGGATACATTCCTGGTCTCTTTCTTGTCAAATTAATGAATTTTTACTGTAGGAGTTCTATTTAAGATTTGGGCATTATTCTTTTATGAATCTGGAGTGGTTAGCAAGTCTCCTTGATTCTCTTGCACATTCCTGATAAATATATACTCCAGATTTTCTTAATTTGTTGACTTTGAGTAAAGATTTTAGGTTTCCTTTATTTGAGAATATGATTTTATTAAGTAGTTATAGAGTTGTTTTATGGTATTGTACTTAAGAACTCAGAAATTTTGTAATAGCAGGTCAGGATGACATGCGCAATTTAGTTTGTGATCTTAAACTACCAGTCACATTTTTCATGAAAATTTGGTTCTATATTTCAGGACATTATTCATAGTTTGGCCAAGATACTATTAAATTCTTTTAATACTTTTTGAATTGTGTGTAGACTTAAAGGAAATCTTTTATCACAAATTTTAAATTTTCCTACAAATTAAAAAGAATATTCAAATGTTTTAGATTGTTAGAATGTGTTCTTTACTGAAAGTGAATCCTTATAAACAGTTATAAATGGTTTTGAGTTTTCAAGAATGCAGCTTTGATAATAGTTTTCATGTAAAAAGGATATTAAGATAGTACTTAGAGAACTTCCTTTCTCAATTGATATATATACGTATTTTACCACTATTTTTCTTCTTCAAATACTTATTGAATTGTGTGTTAACTTAACCTAAAGGAACCATTAGTAACAGTTATTTGTTTTAGAATTCTTAGGAATGAAGCATTGATAATAAGTGTTTTTCACTTTGAAGAAAAATGAAGGTAGTACTTAAGGAAAACTTACTTTTTAAATGATACACTATTTTGATATCAGTATCCATCAAATACTCATTGCATTGTCTGTAATCTAAGGAAAATTTGTTTCCAAAATATTTTTCAGTTTCTCACACAGGTACTTCAGCTTTGATGGGTTTTTGCATTGTCTAGCCCTTATAAGTACTTACAATGTGTTTTGAGTTCCTAAGAATCCAGCATAGATTATGAAAATTTATTACTGTAAAACAAAATTAAAATCCTTAAAAAAAATCCATCAATATTATACTTCACTATGATCTATTTGTTTATGAATAATGGCAGCCCATATAAGTTAAATTTCATATATTGTTTTTGGTGTATCTTTTCATAAACTTGATTAACAGTAGTCATGACAAATTATCATTTGGAGGATAGTAAGCAAACAGTAAATACTGTTATAGGAAAGACATGAAGCAATAAAATAGTCCCATCGTCAACTATATACTGTACTACATTTCATCACTGAATGTGGCAATGTAATTTCTCTAGCTTAAGACCTGTAAACTTGATGGCAATGCTACTGAGTATTTTATTGTCTGAGCAAATGTCAGGGTTTTAATCAATATTTTCTTAACAGCAGCAACCTACTGGTAGTTACATATCTAGTGAAGGAATGATCACACAAGCTGCACCAACCTACATTGTACCTGACAGAACCTATTGAGGAGTCCCTGTATCCAACATTGTGAGAAGAACTTTATATTCTTGCTAGCACGGCAGTGAAAATAATGTGCATGGCTTTTGTGTGCTTGTTTTGCTTCCATATTCAGTGAAATCAAAACATTCATTGCAGCTACCTACCTATGTACCATATTTCCCAGCATATTGCCATATAATACACAAGTATATTTTCAAGGGAAATTTTAAGAATGGATGAGGAGCTCCAAAATGATTGGCTATAAGAAATACTTGTGATGCAGAAAGAATGGTTGGTGAAAAATTAGTATTGGAGATTTTATTTGGTTTATCAAGTAAAAATAGAGACATGCATTCTTTTAATGTTGAGTTAGTGTGGCTCCTTCAGATGGATTGGTCACAATAAGTCTGACACTTCAAGATAATGGAGTGAGTACAAAAAGTATAACAGATTCAGTGAATGTAAGACCTCATCCAGTGAACTGTTAGCTTTGGGAGGCAAATGAGAAGATAATTAAGATATTAAAGTATGCAAGGATAGGATTGGAAGATTTTTTCATGATGAGAGTTTAGACATAATAAACAATCAGAACCTCTATAATTGTAACTCAACAGTTAGAGCTAAGAGGTGTCTTTATTTTGGAGATAGTGTGATAAATAGTGTCCCTGCATTATACCATTCTTAATATTACTGAGAAGGGTTGCCAACTTTGTATGATGGTCAGGTTTAGGAGAGGTACATGCTGTGTGCTTGGAAATATGGTAATTTGTTTTATAGTATATGCTTACATTTTTCTAATAAGTTTGCTGCCACTTTATATATTTATATTTTCTTTGTAAAGACAAAAGCAAATATGTACAGTAAATCATTGTTAAAACCAACTTATTTGGGAAGACCACTAACAATAGAAATGAAAATGAAAGAAGTGATGGTTAGATTGTCCTTTCACATGCCAAACTTTGTTTGATGTGAGGGGAAAGTTCAGTATACAAAAATTAATCTTAAAAATGATGGATGGTCAGTAGGCCATATTATGTTTGATAAATATAAAATTTGCTATAGCAAGGGTTTACTGTATATGTATTTAATGTGATTGATTGCAAATAGTAGTTGATGTTTTATTCTAAATTGTCAGAATGATCTAAGGCAATAGATGTTATCATGTTATGAAAATTTCTTGTTGCCAATATCAACGTGAATTATTCAGATACTTGTTACACAAAAGAACATCGAGTATTTCTCTTGACTCCACATAACTAATTCAGTCAGTGGATCCTTTCTGTTCTTGAAAACCTCTTTGAAAACATCTTATTGTAAATTGTTAGTTACATTGGTTAGCTATCAAAGAATCTTAAGAAAACTTTTTTTTTTTTTTTTATGGTAAAAACACTGTTTCCACTTTTGAATTAAATTTCATGTATAAGGGATTGTCTTGAGATTTGATATATTCAAAATTTATCTTTCAATAACATGTACATCTGTAGATTTTCATACAATAAGTATAAGTAACTTACCAAACCTGCAATTGATTGTCATATAATTATTTATATGGCATGAATACATTCAGGGAAGCATCTTATGAATAGAGTTTCAATAGATTTTTACTGGGTAGACAGCAACAAGTAACATGTAACTGTGTTTACAAGTGATAACTGGATTGAATGTTGCTTGGTAGTAGATACTAGAGTACTAGTTGTGCATGATAGAGTGGGTAGCAAATCCCTTTATAAATTATTGAATAGCTAGTTAACCTTAACACACACATAAAAGTGTACATTTTGTCTAAACCATTGTATGTAGCTCAAATACTTCATCCCTTACATCAGCTACTTGCTCCCTGACCATAACTATTCTTTCATCTTTCACATTAAATCTTTATTCAACTAGCTGTTGGCCAAATTTTATAGAACTCATGTTGATTCATTCTTGTCTTAGTTGTCTTTCTGAGTCAACTTATTCTCACAATTTTTAGTTCATGATTTGATATGCACCTTCAATAATTTTGTTTTGATACTGACATTGCTTTGTGTGCACATGTGGATGTTCTTATAAAGATTGGCTTGAGCTCTGGTTAGCTGTTTTTAGTTAGCTGAGCCAGTATGCACTTCATGATATGGTGGCTCTTGCATGTTTAGCCAAATTCCTCTAGACTCACTGCTCATACATAGTTTAATCCTGATTATGATGGTAAACAATTTTGTTCTTTCAGGGTTCTGGCCTTGGCTATAAGGTGGCTTCTTGGCACCCTCCTTAACATCCCTTGGTTTTTTTCATTGCTGGTTCAAAGTTTAGTTCATGAGCATGTGTGTCACTGATGAGAAGATTTACAGGGACAAAATCAGTAACCTTTAATGTACATCCGTGTTTCTGTAAATAAACACAATTTGTTAAAGTTTTGCATGTCTTACTACTGTAGTTTTTATTCAAATTTTTCCCATCATGTCATATGAATTCATTGGTAAGTACTATTACTGTTGTAATTCTGTATCTTAGAAAATGCATTAATCATGTAGGGAATGATGGAGCAATTTTAGTGAAACATTGGCATTGATATTGATACCATTAGTCTGATATTCTGTTAAAATTTGCTTGGATATATCGTCCAATATTTTATTACTCTCTGCTTCTATGAAAATAGTTCCATTAATTAATGGTCAAAGTAGCTTAAAGTAAATGTAATGAAGGAAGTTTAAAGAAGCATTTATATTAATAAGCTGTAAAAAAAGTCATTCTATCCTTTCCTCTAGTATGAGGTATATTCCCAGTTGTCATATTGTATAAAAGAGTAATTCTAATTTAATAGAGATCTAATGATTTTTAAACTAAGCTCCTTCTGTATGTGAATATTTGTCTTGGTTGAACAGCAATGTTTTCTTTCAGCCTGAGTGTAGTCCTCAGCAGTATTTGGCTGAGCACAACAGCCCAGCACCTGGGGATCATACCACAACTTCTGCTACAAGAAGCCCCCCTCTCACCTCTACCTCCCTTACCCTGGGCTGTCCTTCCACTCCCACCACAGCCACTGCCACCACCACCATCTGTGCTACAGTCAAAACTTCCTCCACAACTGTGACCAAAACCACTGCCACCACAGCTGTAAGTGCCAAGGCTGGGAGAAGTCAAGATTCATCTGTGCAAGTGAAGTCAGTATCTCAGCCAGCTAAACCTCATGCATTTATTGGATCGCCTAATGGGAATCCCACACTCGCCACAAAATCAACCTTTGGAGAAGATAATGATTACAATACAGATGAGGTAAGATGTGAACATTTTGTAGTTTGATTTATCTAATTGCATGCTGAGTTCACTCTATGTACACGAGTGCAGCATTTTTATTTTTAATATTTTTGTTTTCATGTTAAATTGTAACATTGTTTAAACCCCTGTGATGGTGCCCTAATGTCTTGTACCTTCTAAGCCTTGTGGCACTGCAAGAGGAAGATGATTATGGTAGTGGAAAACGTAAAACTAATTAATATGCTTAAGGAATATTTTAAAATCTAGAAAAGTTGTATAAGAGTATAAGAAAGATTTACTTGTGAAAGATTTTATATGTCCATAAAAGAACATTGCAATACCTGATAAATCACTTAAACCAATACTATTTCTACTCAATGGATTTTCATGTATTGCGGGTGGCTCTGAAACTTAATACCCATGTTGATTAGGGATCACTGTAATCCTTTTCCTATGATGAACCTCAATTTCTGTGTATTTACTATGTGAATTCTTTGGCAGGATAGCAATGTGGGTGGAAGAAGCAATGGTATGTCTTCAATTCCCTCTCCAACATCTCAACCAGTGTCTTCCAGCCACAGCTTCTTAATCAGCAGCAGCAGCACCAGCACCAGCCCCAGCAGCAAGACCACCACTGCTGTTATTGGCAGCTGCAGCAACAACAAGAATGGTTCTCCCTATCCAAAGGTATCAAAGAACAGTGGTGTAACAAAGAAGACATTAGAGGAGGTTGGAGTAAATATGACCGAACAGGCTCATGGCTGCAACAGAATGATGAACCAGACATTGGAAAGGAATGGGAATCAGTCTGGAAATATGAGCCAGATGTTCCACAGTGTAGAATACAGCACGGAAGTTCCCAAGGCTGGCAGCAATATTCATTCCAACAAGACAGCAACCTGGGGTGGCTGGATGCCAGCAACAGTTGGTACAGAAGCTACATGGAGGCCATATGTTGGCCATCCTACACAGTACCCACATCAGTACAGTGGCAGAACACCATATCAGTATGGCAGCCCCAGGCATCTCCAGACAGCTCATATGACAGCACCCCAGTCATGGATGCCTATTGGCTACCCACTGATTGTTCCTCACTCGCAGCCACACAGCCTCAGGAACAACTCACCCAGTTTCAGTCACAACATGAATCAAACTCTTTTGTTGCCCCAACCAATATATTCTCCTCACAACAGTCCAACATACAGTGGAACCCAGCCTCCTCCTTTCTCTCAGTCGCGACCTCCAACACAGAATCACCAGACAGTGGAAACTTCCTCAAAGACACCCAATGGCAGGCCTTTGGCAGCTCAAGCAAAAGATGGTAGTTCATGTTCAATTCCTACTAGTATTAGTAGAAGTAATAGCACTAGTGGCATCCTCCCCAAAACAACTCAAGGCAAGAGGACCACCAGCCCCATGAGTACTCCATCCCCAGTGGTGAGCAGAGAAACTTGCCCAACCTCACATGCAGGGATTGGAGTTCATCATACAGGTTATGGATATGCCAACCAGCAGCATGTGATGGTAATGCCATACTGGCAGTACAA
The DNA here is from genome assembly GCA_020233015.1 of Callinectes sapidus. Lineage (NCBI taxonomy): Eukaryota > Metazoa > Arthropoda > Malacostraca > Decapoda > Portunidae > Callinectes > Callinectes sapidus. Next base: position 11,325,557 of record CM035181.1, read on the forward strand.
TAGGTCAGTAGCACCATATTATAATTGGGCAGCTCCTGTAGTGATGCAGTGGCCAGTGTCACAGTCACCTTCAACACCAATGCATTCTACTCTAAATAATACTTCAAACATGGCAACACAAGCTAAACCTACAGATAGTTGCCTCCCTCACACTGCTCTGACCTTCACACCCTTAAATGAGAGGCACAGTACTACCACCAGTCCCCAGGTGATGACTACAAAATTTAGAGAACCACACAGTCCTGCTAGTAACAACACCTCAAGTTTCAGGTCTGGCAGGGGTGGCCACATGAACACAAACTACTGCAGGAACCGTCCCTATTACAATCAAGCATTTCACACATCACCACATTACTCCAGTCCAGAAATGGTTTATAACCAGCAATCAGAGAAAAAGAAAATGGAGCATCCTAAGACATTTCATTCTAGCTTTTCACTTGCAACAATGTCTCCCTGCAAGTTTCCCAAACCAGTTGCTCCAGGCTACTCTCAGACTGTGCCTCCACAGAAAGGTTTTGGTTCTAGTGGCAATGGTGGTGGGGTCAGTTCAGCCAAACTTGTTCAGCAAGAAGAGCAATGCACAACAGTACCCATGACCCCTCCCCCAACTCCTCTCCCTGATCCTGAAGAAACAAGTGATGCTGTTGCAAATGTGAATGCATCTTGAAGAAATAAAATATGCAATTGTTCTTTTGTAAGTGAAGATTGAAAGTGTAATGAGATACTTGAAGAATTATTTAACAAAAGTGACAAGTGGAAGGTTTGAAGGTGGCAGAAGTTACCTATGGATAAATGTTTTGATTGTGTTCATTATCATAAGTGCTTTCAGAACCAGAGATCTGTGGTTGTGTCCAAAGGTAAATGTATTGTGGCTTTAGTGATTGTGCCAAAGTCTTCCCCTTTTGTCCTCCTGTCACTCTTGGCCTAATGTGAACCACCCTTAATCTTCCTTCTTGCATTGTTTACAGCATATTATACATATATGTTTATAGGTGCTTGGGCCACCAGGAGCTGTTACAATTTGCTCATATCTGTAATGTGATACTTTGTTGATTGTTTTATCATTTTCCATTATGTCTATGAAAGCTCCATGTTTTTTTTATATTTTTTTTCTTCCCACTGTTTACATTAAGGGTTTTCAGAGTTTGAAGAATTAGATGTATTGAGGCAATGGGTACTACATAGCCACCCCTTGCATCGTTATAAGATTATCTATATTAAGTAAATCTATGGTCACTCTGGTGATAGAACACTGTTGTTAAATTATTGATTTTTCACCTTAGGGTGTAAAGACAGTGAAAGGGGGAGAGAGGTGTGAAAAAAAAGTAATTCCTCATCTTCAAGGCAGAGATTTGCATGTACTCTGCTGGGATGATGGCATTATAGAAAAAAATAGAAGAATTAAATTTAAAAGTAAATATTAACTTAGTTATAATGATTAATGTAAGTATGGTCAGTTTTCTTTATGCAGATATTTGTTTCCTACCTTAATCACGCCTTGTTTCCTCTGGAATACTTACTGTAAGCCATTTCTTATAGAGGATGCTGGTCTGGGGAGGGAAGCTAGCACTGAGGCAGTGGGAATTAGTCATGCTATCTCCCTATACCTAAGTAACAAATATTTGGGATTTTCAAGTATTTTAATCTAGTTTGGTGAAAGATCCATTCAAATTTATTTCAATTAAACAATCTTTATTTTCCATTATTGTATTATATATGATAAATCATCAGATGTTAAAAATTAAGTATTGAACTTGAGATTATGGAAATTGTCTGCATAATTTGAATCCCTGTAATGGGAGGTTAGTATTAACTATGCTCACATTTGTGGCCATCTTAAGTTAAAACATGTAAACTGTCTACCACTTACAGAATAGGTCGTAGATATGTTTATTACCCTTTGTCATACTGCTCACTGACTTGAGAGGTTAACAGTGCTAATTGGCAGAGGTAACCAAAGATAAGCTGAAGGCTTGAACAGAATAGGAAGTTTTTTTTTTCTTTCTTTCTATGTATTCCAATACTTTTTTTTTTTTTTTTTTTCATACCTTCCAATTTTAGTAATCATTATTATTTTTTTTTCTTGAGAACTTTTACTTCAGAATGAACCAACTTTTAGGTTTTGTGGCATAGCCATAAAGCTTGAGTTACAGAAAGTAGGTCTTTTTATGATAGTGTACACAGGTTTCTAAACATTGCATTCAATATGTTTTTTAATGAAAATTCAGCAAGCTGTTATTTTGCAGAATCATAACCAATTCAAGTTCCTGTGTGTGGTATGATGAAAGCAAAATATTTTTATAAGGCACTCTGCAATGCATGAGCCACGCTTGCTGAGGAGGAGGGAGGCAACCGCTCTTGCTGGTTGAAAACAATCTGCATTAGTGTTACTTTTCCTCCCTGTATATTCTCAGTGCAATAATTTCTATTTTATATATGTTTTAAGCAGAGAGCTATCAAAATTATATTTATTTCTATTTATACTTAAGCATATCAGTCTTTAAATATTCCCTATTGGTTGTGAGTCAGTGTAGGCTAAAGTGGTGGTGACTAGAATTAAGTATGTGCAGAGTGGTGTTGTGGAATTTCCTTGGTGCTTCTGGAGTCTTGCCTGATCCACTCCAGTAGTTTCTTTACTATGATTTTTTTGTATGTGTTTTCATTATAGTTTAGGGGGGGGGTTGACTGTTTGTAGTGAGCTGTTAACTAAGTTAAAGTGTAAACAATACCTTACCTTATTTGCAGAATGATGTGATACAAGTGCAATAAATGATCATGTAGGAAGTTAATACCAGTATAGCCATTTCATACTAGTGAAGAACGTTATCATGATGAAAGGTGGTACATGATGAAGTATAGACATTAGACAGAAGATATTTTGTCATTAGGTACTAGGGTTATAAAAGCAGTCTGCTCAATATATTAAAAGATACAAATTAAGAATGTCTGAGGCCTTGAGTCCACAACTGAAACTTTTGGTCAATAAATAATGTTCAATCTCAGATTGTTAAACAGTGAAATAATAGAGAAAGTTCCTTAGTGATTGTGATGTGCAAATCTTCTTTAGGAAATCTGTGGAATAAAAGTAAGTGCCTGTGGAGCAAGAAAGCTAGTCGGTTGTACTTTCCTGTGTGAGTAAATTCATCATCAATCCAAGGCTTTTATTCAGCATTTATTTTCTTTGCCTGAATTGCATTTTAGTATGTAAGTCAGAAATCCACAGTGTCTTCTCTTTCTTTTGAGATGTTAATGACAAAATTTTATATAAAGTGCAATTTGTTATATTTATATTTGTTAAATGTTTGGAGGTTACTAGCAATTTTCTTTATCTTGTGTGCCTTGTTTTATTATGGTGGCCACTTAGAGAGGCATTGAACAAGACTATAGAGGTTATATACTTAAAATGCAATGATCAATACCAACAACATATATTTATTTGCTTCAGTTCATGAATGAGAACTATTACATTCTGCATTTCATTTTGTTGCCCACAAAGTCTCTTATTTATCTTTAAGTTTGTTTCTCTCATATAGCATCACTTCCATTTTTCTGGCAGCGTTACTTTTATAACCAACACAGCTGCCTCACTTCTACATTAATGTACTGTCATTGGTTCTCTCATGTGCCTATCTCTGAGCATGGGGCGTTTGGTACCCGGCCACTTGTATTTCCACACATTTTGACTGCCTTCTTTAGAGACTTCATTTTCTTTTCTATCTTGCATCAATAAAAGTGACGTACTTGATACTACAAAAGACCTTAACGTTGTCCTGATATTTAGCTTTTGAATACGTAAGTGGTAAAGAAAGTTATGTAGTCAGTATATAAGAGGAACTCGTTAGCTGGTAAGGCAAGTTTCAGAAATTTAAACAGTTTGCGATAAAGGGACATGTAACGTTTATGTTATCAGTGAACTAGACTACATATTTGAAAAATGAGTAATGAGAGACCATAATAAAAGTAACCTTGGGTCACACTATAGCACCAATTACACAATAACGATTATAAGAGAACAAATAACATTTGTATCATCCAAGAGATTTTAGATATCTGGATATGGTAACTCACTCGTCAACAGCCCTCTCTCATCAGGGCGAGTCAGTTTCCCGCCACGCCCTTCCTTCCCAAGGGAGATTTGGGCTTGGTCACCATATTATATATATATATATATATATATATATATATATATATATATATATATATATATATATATATATATAGAGAGAGAGAGAGAGAGAGAGAGAGAGAGAGAGAGAGAGAGAGAGAGAGAGAAGGGATGCGTGTGGGAAAGATACCAAACATGCATAGTAAAATTTGCCATGCAGAACTATCCAAAATATATGGCTCTGGTAATATATAGCTATCCATTTTGAGAGAGAGAGAGAGAGAGAGAGAGAGAGAGAGAGAGAGAGAGAGAGAGAGAGAGAGAGAGAGAATCCCAGTCGCGGCCTTTCCTTGCCCCGGGTGCATTTTTTCGGGAGGTAACAGGAGAGGGGCTAAGTCGCATTCCTTTCATACTGGAGAGAGAGAGAGAGAGAGAGAGAGAGAGAGAGACTTGTAGTTACCATTTCTTTCCAGTATGTTATTTGTAATATTAGTTACGTATAATTACATCTTGGACACCTCAAATGTTACTGAAAGGCGTGGGATAAAGTGGTGCAAGAGATGAGTCAGGCGAGGGTGGGAGGAAAAAAAGAGAAATTTTAGCCCGGAGAAATACCATCACCCGTAGGACAGAGTACAGGATGAATGACTCTCGCATGGCTGAATGGACGGCCAGGATACGACGGCTGGCCAATCAGGGACCAGAATCTGTCCATGCCAACCAATGGAAGCAAGACGACGTCACAAACCGACGAGGGCCGAGAGAGGAGGGGTAGGTGAGGGGGGAACTCACCGCTCGACTCTCTCCGCCTCCGTACAACAGTCTTACGGCAACTCACAGTTGGAAGAAGACTATCATGTCTCCGGAAGTGAATAAGGAACCTGTGGCGTCAAAGGTCCCTTCAGACAACGAAACAGACGAAGGATTCCACTCCCCCTCTACCAGTAGATCGGAATTGAGGTGTAGTAAAGAGGATGAGGCCACGACTAACCCAGCAGAGTCACAAAACTCCACCAAAAAGACTCAGGAAAAGCCAGACAATGACGTTATCAGGGCGCGCCGCCTTGCCGAGTTCACCGTGTTGACCGTGACGGGGCGGAGCAAGAGCCCTCCCCAGGATTCTGTGGAGGAGACTTTGATCCGTTGTGTGAGGAATATGATGCAGAAACACGAAATTTTGCTGCGAGGTATGATGCGACGGCTAGATGTGCGGCCCGAGACAGGCTACCAGGCCTTTGTCGGGGTGGCCAACGAGCTGTTTGAAGGCCAGAAAAGAGCCGTCACGTGGGGCAGAGTAGTGGCTTTGTATGCCTTTGGGGCCCAGCTGGCCTTACACTGCACCGAGAAGAAGGAGGAGGAATTCTGTGGCCGAATTGTGGAATTTTTGGGCCAGTACGCCAGTGAGGTGCTGGTCCCCTTTGTCAAGCAGGATGGAGGATGGGTAAGGATGGATGTGTTGCATCCGCCGTTACTGTGGATATAAATATGTGCATGTTTGTGTTGTTTGGCTTAGTGTGTTGTTCATAGTAGGTCACTATGAGGTGTTTGTGATGTGTGTTGACCATCACTGATTGCATGTAGGCTGTGGTGTTTGTATGTCTGTTTGTGCGTGCTTATTTTAGTGCACGTTTGATTGCATTTGATTTACCTGTTAACAAATTTGTGTAATTTATATGGTTGCCTTGTGGGACACACACACACACACACACACACACACACACACACACAAACAATGTATACAAACATTTACTGATTACGTGGGAGCCTGGGAGAATTATATTAATGATTGGTTGATTCCTGCTTTATTTCTGCAGTATAATAAGTCACAGTTTTGCACAGGTTTTGTAGTTTCAGAGTAAACCTGCTCATGTATTTATTTTGCATATAGATGCTTATTACTGTTTTAAAATTTGTGCACTGAATATTGTTGATGCAAAAAAGGGAGGTCTTGCTGATAATAACAGTATCAAACAGAGTCCAGGAAAGATATCAGAGAATATAGTTGATTGAATGATGGAAAAAAAAAACTGCTTTGATGTAAAGATTGTGGTTTTCTTCTACTTTGATCGTACATAGGAATGATTATGGAAGGCAAGAGTGAAGAAATTCCATTGAAGAATCTTTGGTAGGGTATCCCATATGCACTGGTATAGATACCTAAATAGAGGAAAAAATAAAGCTATTAAAATCTGATTGTTTTCATGTAAATAATTTCTTGACTTTATAAGCTCCTCATGAAATAACTGGAAACAAACCAGTCAAAAATAAACATTGTCAGCTTATTATTGTTCTTATGATATATGCTATTTTTCTCGTACAGCTACTGATGGAAAATATGTATATGTAGAAAATGCACAAGTTAAATATGTGTGTATTATCAGTTATTTAATAGCTGCTTTTAAAAGGTGCTTGGATGATTATTTAGGACTAATTTCACTTCAATATAAGCATTTATATTCTAGTTTTGTCTCTGAGGTTTAATTTTCGTTTTCTTCTATATTTTGGTGTCTTTTCTTCTGCAGTGACTCCGTGACACTTTTCAGTGTTCTTTACTCTATTTTGAAAAATAAAGATGAGTTGCTTGCTGCTATTTTTTATGATTTTATGGAAGATGAACCAAAATTTAATGTTTGATAGCCGTGAAAGAATGGAGCGATTTGATTGTAATAAATGTGACAACCAAAACATTTCAGTATTTGATAGGTACATCACAAATGAGTGAAAGTAGAATCAGCAGCTGTTGCTTGCTAATTATGTCCATTATCTAGTGTAGAGTGGAGTGAAAAGTTTTCTTTACCATAATTTTAGTTACATTTTACACATATAATAGATAATAAGAAAAGTTTTTTTTACCATAATGATAATAATAATGAATATAAGAAATAGAATAGGAAATCCCATGATTATAGTGGGCATCAGGGACATAGGGACTATAGGTGAAGCAGAAATGTGATAGAGTCAAAGCAGACATGGTAGATTGTTGAGATTGAAGAGGCTGCAAAAATTAAGGAGAGAGCCTTTGAAAAAAATAAGTTCCAGGTTGAAATGAAATTGGTATTATATTAGTCTTAGAATAAGAAAGTGGATGAACTGATAGGAAAGTGAAACAGAATTAATGAATTTAAGTAAGTTTAGTAGGAAGCTGAGAGGTAAACTTACGTAATATAAACAAGATGTTTTTTTTTGTGAGGGAAGGAAGAAAAGGAAAGAATGGAGACAAGAGTGTTGGAATGAAAATATGGAGAGAGACGACATAACTTCTGTAGATGCAAATGAGATGTTAAGGAAGCAGTAGCATCTAACATGAATAAGTGGAGGCTTCTCTGCTGTGGCTACTTCCTTGTGGGTGATGCTCCTGGAGAATGAGGTTTCAGAGATAGGTTGATGAATGGAATGTGTATACAGTAGTTCCAAGTATTTTTTGGAGTTTATCTGCATATTTATTCTGTGTGTAATAGGAGCAAATAGGAAATGCTGTGTGTGTGCGTGTTGTTTTTATTAGGAAGCCATTGCATTTAGGTGCTTATGTAAGATTAGTCATGATCTTGCAAGAATTGCCTTTGTATGTAAATATGTCTAAAGCTTTAATAAAAAACAAAGAGTGAATGTCTTGAAACATTGCTCTTAAGAGTTTAAGTCATAGGAAGATGGCAGGCAGGAAGCTCCAGAGTTTACCAGAGAAAGGGATGAATAATTGAGAATGCTGATTAATTCTTGCCAAAGAGAGGTTGATAGAATAGAGGTGAGAGAAAGAAGAAAGTTCTGTGCAGCAAGACTGTGGAAGGAAGGGTAGCAATCTTTCTTTTCTTGATATGGAGTAGTAAAAGCATGAATACTTCTTATAAATAGTGTGTATTTGTAGTCCGTAGTGCAGGAAATTTCAGAACTGATGCCTTGATGTGATGCATTTCCCTGCATAGGTAGTATTTGTATGTAGTATTTTAACTGTCTTTCTCATTGATAAGAACAAGATGAATTTTGTTTAGAAGCAGTGAGATTTAATCATCATCATCATCATCTACTTGTAGACTTTTCTTAAGTGTTGTAATGAAAAATATAATATGCTTACTTTTCTTATTTCTTTCAGAGCAAAATCTGTGAAGAGTTCCCAGCAGAAGTGGATCTGGAAAGTAAGGCCTGGAAGGTGCTTACCTGGACTGCTATTGGGCTTGGACTGGCTGCCACAGCATCCTTCTTTACAAGTCATTGAGCTGTGCCTCTCCCTGTAAGTTTTTCTTCCATACGCCACCAAGCCAAGATAGAAGCAACCACTCTATGCCCTTTGCAAGACCTTTGGGAAGAATATCCTGATGACCAACAAACCACAGTGTTCCCAAAACTTGTCATATTCTTTATCATTATCATCATTATCTTTGATACCTTGCCTCTCTCCATGAAGTTGTGGAGGGCAATGTGTGACTGGAATGTCATTCACAGAGGTGGCCTGACCATACATATGTTAAAACATTGATCCATATCACTCTTTACTGTATGTCTCCAAAACTTGCTTTTTTGTGGACTATTCCAAACTTGATTCATACTACACAATATAACCCCCCGCTCTCTCTCTCTCTCTCTCTCTCTCTCTCTCTCTCTCTCTCTCTCTCTCTCTCTCTCTCTCTCTCTCTCTCTCTCTCTCTCTCTCTCTGCCATATATTCATAATATTCACATTGTAAGTTTATGGCATTTAATTTCCTGTCTTAGACATCTTGTATCTCACTCACTGCCAACAATTTAAAGTGATATTCTTACTATACATGTTTTTCCATTTGACATTATTTTGGATCTTACTCCCATTATTCACACTCAATTTTATCTTTTGATATATATATATATATATATATATATATATATATATATATATATATATATATATATATATATATATATATATATATATATATATATATATGCATACATACATATACATACATATACATACATACATACATATATAAAACAATGAAGGACAAAACACTTATGCCTCATTTTCTCTCTCTTACTTGCCTTTATGCTTCATTTACCCCAAACTCTTACTAATATTGTTATTAATTATAACAATAAAGTGACAACTGTATCTGGTCACCTTTCACATAAGAGACCTGAAGTTCCTTCCATGAATCCAGTCATAGATTACTCTTTCTAAACCCATCAAAACACTATATTTTTCTTCCGTATTAGATGTCTTTTCATGATTCATTAACAACACTTGTGGTCATTGCTATACAAATACTCTTTTTCTAATGTGATGCTGTCCCTTGGTGTCTCAGTGAAATTTATATTCTTTTTTATCCAGTTCAGAGTATTTCCTCCTTGTCTCTTCCCAGTCAGGGTGGCTGCTGAGCTCAGCCTCAAGATACCCTCCCAGTGTTTGCAGGGAAGGAGTTGCCACACTTGAGAGGTGGTGGCAGTTATGTCTTTCACCAGAATTATTTTAGCAAAATGTCCAATTTTCAGCCTTATGTCAAGTCTCATAGTTTATTTTTTTAATTATATATATACACCAAAACTCCTGGTAGTTTTATAGTTAGCATGGGATAGAGTTAACATGTCCTAGCAAAAATTTGCACTATTAGTATGGACCTACTAATTAAGTTTCCAACATCATTTTGGTAGTGCACATTTTAGTTTAGTCACTTGGTTGATTTCTTTTCATGTCTTTCTGCACAAGTACTTTATAAGTGTTCACAGAAAAGAAAAGAAAAGAAAAAAATAAGTAAAACAAAAGTGGCATGCAAAGTGACCATTATTTTGGTATGGCAAGTGCACCTGAATTTCATGTTTATTCTTGTATTCCCATATACTATATCTTTATAGGTGTTTCTATTTAATAGGGAAGGAAACAGTACAAGATAAACACTTGTAAGTGTCTGGTAGTGATGGCAGAAAAGCAAGATTGTTTACAGCTATTTGACCACTTCCATGTGGTTGTTTGTGTGCGCAGGTCTTTTTAAGATTGAGCACAATCATCAACCTGTTTGTGAAAAAGAATTTTACTACATGAAATGTTCAGTAGTGAATGTTCCCCAGTGTTATATGAAGTTAATCTGATGTGGTTTTGTATCAGTGGCTGCAAAGAGGGGTGTGTATGCCTGAGTGATGCAGTAGTGTGGTGTTTGTGTTTCAGTGTGCTTGTTTGTGACTTGGATGAGGCAGGAGGAGTAATTTGGATGTTAGCAGCCTGAACTCAAGGACACTGATCTCTCGAAACAAGAGTTTCGACCTCGCATATCCGACCATTTAATTTTCTAAGTTTGAAAGAGCATTTTATATTGATTGCTTTCAGCACCATGTCATGGTATTAATAAAAAGAGATTATAAGGAAAGTGGCCTGCTTCAGTGTGCTGTAGAAGAATGGAGTATGTCCCCACTTCTCACTGACATGTTTTCAATGCAGTTTAATCTTGAAAGAAAGAAAATATACATAGTACATATATTGTACATAGTGAATAGCTCGCCTTTGTATCTTTATAATTCTACCACTAACCTAACCTATCTAGTCAGTTTCTAGGTTCTGCTTGTTAGTGGTAGGGAAGTGCAGTGCTCCAAAGCTAAGGTTTTATTAGCTATCTTCTCATTATTTTTTAGTTGTCAATTTATTTTACATATCGGATCTGAACTTAAGTTATGTACACAAAAGAGCCTGCATCCACCTACCAATGATGTACAGAAGATGAGGTTATAATTGCATCACTGTTAAGAAGGTTTATGTAGCAATTGGGGAGGCTCTCCCACTTTTTTTTTATATTTCATGTGACCACATTGTCAATAAACCATTAAAGCATTAACTCTTAATAGTGTTACATTGTTTAATTCAAATATTCCCTAATTAATAAGGTTTTAGTCTAATTTTGTGTATGCTTTGTAATTTCAGTATTATATAGTTGTGTATGGAGTTAGTATAGAGAGAAATGTAATTAGATAATACTTATGGCAATGAATATGTAGGCTGAATAGATGAAATTGGAGAAATCCTTGTTTCGATGTTTCAAAACCACCATAACCTTAATAATAGGTAAAAACATCAAAATATCCATAGGCTGTTGTTATCAATACCGGTAAAGAGAAAAGGTTTCAGATACATTATTACAAAGCACTGTTATATGCAATATCAGTTCAATATATTGAGCTATCCATCACACAACCAGAGTCTGCTAGTATGTATATAATACTTATAAAGTGATGCCAAGATCAAGCTGCGAATGATCAGTTAGCATTTGTTGACGGCCAGCGAGTGACGACTGACGTTCCATTGGCCGCTGACCGAAACCACAGTGGAACTGCTGTACCAAACAGAATCAAATGGATACTACTCATCCCAAAACATTACACACATATACACAGGACGTCACACTGAGGTAAGTGATCCAGCGGCGGATAATTAGCATGTGGCCACGTGGCTCACAATAGTGCTTTGTCAAGGGCAATAGACATATAGTCTATAGGTAGTACTACGCCTTGCC
>CM035181.1:11373765-11398765 GCA_020233015.1 Callinectes sapidus
GAGAGAGAGAGAGAGAGAGAGAGAGAGAGAGATTTCTATGAACGAGGAAACACAAATAAACACAAAAGAAATAATAAACAAGAAACACATAGACACATTTAAGAGCAAAAGAGAGAACACATTTCATCTCTCGCCTTTGTTCTCACTGCTAATAAGGAACACAAAGGAACACAAAGAAAGGAACATTCATTCTCACATCTTATCGGTCTAATCTTATAAAATCTTCAAATGACTCAGTATTAACAAGGCAGAACAAAATCCACTTTTCATTTCATTACTTAAAATAGAATATAAAGGTTAGTATAATTTTTTACTCAATATATAATAACATTTTTTTTTTACCTAAAGAAAACACTAATATTAACAAAGAGATTAATTTACATACAGTAAGAACGGTTATTGGTAAAGAAACATGTACAAATATTAAGAAAATACAATATAAAGGCCTGTCATAAATTTTCACTCAATATATCATAATTGCAATTTTTAACGAAACAACACACTAATATTGACTGTCAATATACATAGAGTAAGTACGATATTGTTAAAGAAACATGTACAAATATTAAGAAAATAGAATATATTGGACCAGTCATATTTTTTTACTCAATATATAACAATAATTTCTAACTAAACAACACACTAATAATGCCAGAAAAAAAATTAATAAACATATACTAAGAACGATATTGATAAAAAAAACATGTATAAATATCAAGAAAATAGCATATATAGGCCAGTCATATTTTTTTACTCTATGTACAACAATAACAATTTTTAACTAAACAACACACTAATAATGCCAGAAAAATTAATACACATATACTAAGAACGATATTGATAAAGAAAAACGTACAAATATTAAGAAAATATAACAACGTATATATAGAAACTGTAATGTAGGTATGATGAAGTCTCTAAAGTGTGTGTCAGAATGTCATAAGGTTGAGAAACAGTGGAATCAGGGCGTAGTGTGACCCTTCAGTACATCCTTCCTACTTCTGGTTTATATAACAACCTCTTACTATGCATGCCCTACAGAAACTCTCTCTCTCTCTCTCTGCCCTAGAAAAATTTCCATATATATTCTTAACATGTAAGGGAATTCTCTCTCTCTCTCTCTCTCTCTCTCTCTCTCTCTCTCTCTCTCTCTCTCTCTCTCTCTCTCTCTCTCTCCATATTGTTTTGGTTCGAAGAGGCACTCCTTTTTTTCTTATTGCCTTATGCTGTGAGAACGTAAATCACACACACACACACACACACACACACACACACACACACACACACACACACACACACACACACACACACACACACACTCAATAAAAAAGCGCTGCAGGCCTCATAATGTCCTCCATGTCCCAGCAGGTTGGCCGTGCTCACACGAAGGGGTGGGTTTGGTTGGGGTATGGGTATGGGTGCCAATCTGGATTCAACTAGTTCACGTTTTTTAGTACCCTTTCTTATGGGTGTGGCATCTGTTACCAAGCCTCGGTCATGAGGAATTCGTACCATTATTACATGGATTTCATTTGTGTTTCCCTTTGCAGTACATTCTTGGTTTTATAAGGGATCTTGTGAGACGGACCGGATCACATGAAGATCTGACGTTCCAGCTACTTCTATTTTGATGCGGCAATGATCTCCTTGTTGCGCTTCAATAGTCTCGATTGATATCAACCATACTGTAGTCAATAATCGTAGGTTGTGGTGTTTTAGGCAAGCACTTGTCTTTTGATCCAAAGTGCCTTACGAGAGAAATGAGGAATTGCTGGTACTATCTCTCAGCAATACCAATGAAGCTTCTGAGGCATAAGAAGCAGATGCAAAACATATGAAACAACCGACAATTAATGTGCACGGCTACCATATCTTGCGAAAGCTTTCTAAATGTTCAAGCAGTAAAGCGATTTAATTTCTTTGACTGTAAAACTTGTGCACAATGGAGGTAGGGCCCTTGCTTGGTAGTGAGATGTGTGCCAAAGGGGCCTCAGGCAAGAGGACTTTATTGCCACAGTTACTAGTCCTTATGCGTGCTTGGTGTTTGAGGATGTTGTTAAGAGGGATATGATCACAAAAATGAGGCCCCACACACACACACACACACACACACACACACGTTAAGGCAGAGCAAAAATGTAGAAGTACTAACAAACTTAGCGCAATTTCTTAGTGTGTTGTTAAGAATGTTTAGGTGATGTGGTTAGGAATGTTTTAGGTCATACTATTAGTATGTAAGTAATGTGCCAGGAGCTGGGCTCCATACTTTATAAAAGTCTGACCAATAAATATATTTTCTTTCTTTCTTTCTTTCTTTCACACACACACAAAAACACACACACACACACACACACACACACACACACACACACACACACACACACACCTATTTATAAAATGCCGCGAAAACCCCTCTTGTTATCTATGTCTACTTACCCATTTCACAAGATGGCGTGTCCCTATAATGCATCTGTCAATCCGGAAAATCTTCATCTGGCAATTTGTTCACGCTGGGTCAGGGAAAGAGAAGCTGCTACTGGGGTAAACATGAGTGTTGATATAGGGATGAAGTAAAGCGCAAGTTTAGTCCCTCCCTCCATGCTTTCTCGTCTTTGTTGATACATGAACTCTGAAGGACACTAGATGAGCAGAAATAAACCAAGGACGCAGAAGCGACGTAAATCAGTCATGCGTATATAGTGACTGACGACGATGGTGTGTGTGTTCGTGCGTTCGTGTGTAGAAGTAAATTCGGGGAAGTCCGATTCCCTTGAATTGTGAAATTTATGAAGTAATGAGAATACTGCTTGTTGATTCCACTTGACTGATGCAATGGTAGTACATCTGTTATCTCTCCGTCGTGTTTTGAGACGAATCATAATGAGGTAAACAAAAGTAGAGGAATTTGCAGGAAAAGAATCTCTCTCTCTCTCTCTCTCTCTCTCTCTCTCTCTCTCTCTCTCTCTCTCTCTCTCTCTCTCTCTCTCTCTCTCTCTCTCACAGAGCAATAATACTTATCTTAAAGTGGAACATGTTTTTAAATTACTGTTCTTGCATAGTACAGCTGCCAAACACACCTGTGATAACTTTTTACACACACACAACCACTTGTGATGACACACGGATGTTTTACCTGGAGAGTGAAAATATAGATGAAGTGAACTTGATATCAAGTTAATAGTCCTTGTGTATAGATTTTTTTTTTTTTTTTTTTTTTTTTTTTTTGCATAATACGACCTTGCATTAGACAAACTTGACTTTTTGACGCATTAAGTAACTGTAAACTCTCAAAGGAGTGGCGCATTGAGTAACTGTAAACCGTGAAAGGGGTGAATATTTTAACTAGCAACTGTAACAAGCGGAATGGCAGTAAATTAGGTTAATTCGGAGCTTCGAGTTAGGATACGAGAATGAGCCAGCGGGAATAATATTACTGCATGTGTAGGCTATTCTCAGTGGGCCAATTTTTTTTATTCATTGGTTTTTGTTTCTGTTGGCCATAGAGTATGTAGGAATTATGAACATTTCTCCCCAAAACACAGACGTATTACTATCAACTTTCACCTAAAACCAATAAGACGCGAACAGCAGCATGAGTAAGTTTTGTGTATTAGCAGTTTCGAGTGAGGGAGAGGATTACTGGGTGTGTAGGCTATTTTTGAGTAGGCCTCTTCAGTGCAGTGTCCCCCTCAACGTGGTGAGAGTGAATGAAGAGTATAGAGATTATGAACATTTCACCCAAAATTCACACGTATCGATGTCAACAGTCAACTCAAAGCAATAACAAGCGCACAACAGCACCACTTAAGTTTCGTTCGTTCGCAGGTTCGAGTCCTGGTATGAATCAGCGGGAGGATCACCTGCCCTCACTTCTCCTTGACTCCCTGACACGGTTGGCTCGCCCCCCACACCTTGAATCGTGCTTAATTAAGGAAGGTGTGTCCTCAATCACTCTTAATAACAGGTATGTCCATGAATCAACACTTTGGGAGGGGGGGGAGGTGGAGGGCCCGGGAGGGGGATTTTTTGCCATATTGAAATGGTTAGTTGCTATCTTTGGATCGTACTGAAGCAATGTATGTTCTTAATTCTTAATAATGTGAGTAAGTATGTCAGTGCGGTATTGAATGCATATACTCTCATGTTATATTGAAATGGTTTGTTGTTTTCTTAGATTATGCTGGTAATAAAAGTGGTATTATTTGATGCAGCGGTGGTTCAGCTATGTAACTGAAATAACTTATCTAAACAGCTACGTATAAGCAGTCTCCTTGGCAAGAATAAAAAGAAAGTGTAGTTAGTTTTATCTTCCGCAGCGGGAGTGGTGTAATCTCTTCCGTACACAGTGATACAAATGGTGGCGGTGATATGGTGGTGATATCTTTGTTGTTTTGACGAGTAGCGGTGGTGGTCGTGGTGGTGTGAGGCGAGGTATTATCATCGTGTGAACTCCCACGCGTTGCAGTCAATGATGCTTACTCAATATAACCTTGTCCTTCCTGCCCTTTACTTAACCTGTTAGTTACCAGTCATCTGTGCGCTGTTTCGGGAGGTTAAGATTGATTTTAAGACTAAAAATTCGTCTGAGAATGTTACATACTTAGGAATCTTTGTTAATTTAATACGGGGCCGAGTTTGATACTTTGTCCAGACCCATTGATTTATTTACATTAAGCAAGCCTTTCTAACATGGTAATCACTTCATCATAAGTAATTGTGACTATATTATTCATGTATTCCTCCCCAAATCTTCTCTTTCTGTAATAATCTCCCCTTCTAGACTGAATATTGATCTGAAACTTTTGGTCATCACCTCTTCCTTATCTTGTATATCTTCATGAAGTATTTCATCAACTTTCAATCTTCTTATCCCCTCATTCTTCATCGTTTATATATCTATAGAAATAGCTTCAGTTAATTTATATACTTATGTCATATTCATATCATAGTTTGCTTTCTCCATTCTTATTATCTGACATATTCATTTCTAGTTCTAATATATTTCTTTCTCAGTTATCCTTTTCTTCCATCTATTCCAAACAATGATATTATTTACTACATTTTTACCTGGAGGACTTTCATGGTGTCAATAATTTCCATGTCCTTGGTAAAACCCAATCAAGTCTTGATAGTATGTTATTTCTGACAAATCTTGTACAGCATCACCATCAACCCATTATTTCTACAAGTTTTCCACATCCCAGTTTAATTATCCATTACTCCAAGAGTTCTCATTTCTATTGGTTGTCATCGTCTCCCAATTTATATCCTTACAATTAAAGTCACTTAAAATAATCACATCATTACTAGGTATATGTCACTATTTCAAGGCCCTTTAAGTTTAACACATCAACCAATTTCATGCTCCTCTTTTCCCCAAGCATTAATCTTATGAGATTACATACACTCCTACATAATTCATAGTTTTTCTATTTTCACTTTCAATCATTACTTGTGAGATTTCATACTTATCCTTACTAATTATTACCTTCTCCAGTCTAACACATTTCATCGTCAAAATCATCACTCCACCTCCTCCTTTATCACTTCTATTCCTCATCCACACATTTTTCTTCACTAACATCAGGAGTTCCCTAATAGTTTTTTATTTAGTCTTGCACAAAATCACAACATCTGGCTCATTTCTTGTCAACAACTCATTTATTCTACCCGTGTTGACATTAGTCCATTTACATTTGCATCACGTATATATTCTATTTACTGATTCATGTACTTTTCCTTATTTTCATGTCTCCTCCTCTATTTACTTTTTCTTTTTTGTTTTTGTTTGCTTTGCCTCTTATCAGTTTCCTTTGCTTCTGCGTTTTAATTTCATCCAAGTCCCTATTTATCCATATACGTTTATTGTTCTGCTATAGTTTATGTGACCCTTTTATCACTTTGTATGCCTGTAGTAATGTTGCGATACCTGTGCAAATGGACAAAGATTCGGATCTTCAAGTCGTTGGTGATCCCTGTTTTACTCTATGGTTGTGAGACATGGACACTGAACACCGACTTGAAGAGGCGAATTGATGTTTTTGGTACTAGAACCCTTCACAGGATCATGGGATACTGCTGGTATGACTTTGTGTCAAATTAGCGATTGTTGCGTGAGACCGATTTGAGGCCTATTACTAGCATAGTCTGTCAGCGCCAACTGTGGCTATATGGGCCTGTGGCGCGATACCCGGAATCTTATCCTACTTGTCGGGTTGTTTCCGTAAGGGACAACCCGACTTGGAGGAGGCCAAGGGGACGCCCACAGAACTCTTGGCTGCGGCAAGTCGATGCCTCCTGCTGGGAGTTACTTGGTATAGGAAGGGAGCCTGCATGGAGACTTGTGAGGCGTGACCACCAGGAGTGGTGCCGTAGGGTAGGCGAGGCAACGCGCCCCCTGGTGTATGCCCCCCATGATTGATTGATTTCTAAGACTATTGTCTGTTGGTTGTCTTCTATCCCCTGCATTTCTATTCCCAACTATTAGTTGTCCAATATTTCCTTAATTGTAAAGTATTTGGCTTTTTTGTTGCTGCTTGCATAATTCATGCACAGAGACAACCATGGTAGGAGATTATTGAAATAATATTGTGAAATTAATGATAATATATTTCAGCACCAGGAGGTACAACAGAGAGGCATCGAGGTCGCCCATCAGGCGGCCCCATAGGTGGCTGGTGGTCTATGGCAATAACAATATACAAAAAACTGTATGTAAGCAGGTTATTGTGTTAAAGAGGTAATAATACAATAGAAAAAATGTTTGACACGTACCCTTGGAGACGTGCTACACAAGAAATTACAAAACTCTGTACAGACTAGGCATGTGAGCTTCAACTCCTCGGCACCTTGAGTCTCACACTATAATGGTTACTTGTATTTTGATGATACTATGACTTAAAACTTTGGTTCATGGTGAGCTCCAACAATGCTTAGAGGATAATTAATAAGGTTTTCAAGTTTATAATACATACATACAGAAAAAAAGGCCTGAGCCACACTATGTAGATGTGGTCACACAAGTAGTTTTCAAGATGTGATGATAATTAAGTAGTACATAGTACACCATTTGTTTACTTTCAACACACTTCATGACAACAAAGAAGGATGCACCACCACTCTCAGGCAAGGCTGTGCCATGTGTGGTTAGCACTCCAGGAGGTAACATTAACACTAATAATAATTCTTTCTCACCCAACAGTATAGTAATCAATTAACTACAATAAAATATATCTGTTTTCTCAGTCTTCCGCACTAGATAACATAGAAAAATAGGAAGGCCTAGCCAGGATCCAGGGTCACAGGGATGACTGGGCCCATACAGCCCTGCCTTGCCTTGCTGGCCTTCACTGTGTCAAGGCATCGCAGCTTCATTCATGCTGGCACACGTATGCACGCATGCATGCACACACACACACACACACACACACACACACACACACACACACACACACACACACACACACACACAGTCAGAATAGATCTTGAAGCCCTTAGGGCAGTGGTGTTCAAGGAAGTTTTTTTAAAGATTAAAATACTAATTATTATTAAATTTAATTGAGTGCTGATGGAGTTGTATTATATGTGATGATAATGAATAGGTGTCCTAATGTTGCTCATTGTTCTTTACAGATTGCATGGCTACTTTGCATCACAGCTCTTTATCAACACTACCACTGCCTTAGAGTCAAAACCATCAGACTTGTGCCGTGATTGTCAGGTGAAGACAGGTGGGGCACTTTGGTATGAAACTGGTAAATGAGTGAATCAGTCTGGTGTATAATGCACAAAAATTGACCGAGCGACAGCTCGTATTTTGGATTACTTAAGTCTGGGCTCTTGTAACTCAAGGTTCCACTGTATATGTATATATATACACATTTAAAATAAAAACATACATCTATGGTCTTATCACACAGGAATGTACACTGGTCCACGAGGGTTTGAATGCTGTCAGGCAAGCAGGCCAATCCCACTTGCTCAGCACTCTGGAACATCTGCATGTCAGCCAGTCAGGCAATCACATGGAAGCTCTTGTGTATCACTGTTCTTGGTCCACTTCACTATGAATAAAGAAAGCCCTGGTACCCACATCAGCGTCACACCACCTGTTTAAACTTTGCTCTCAGGACCGCTGGCGTGGTGCTGGAAGCTCTGCCTGATGTGCTTCAGGTGAGTGGCAGTCACATGACCATAGATCTTGTTATACCACTCGGGGGTCCTGCCCCTGTAGGAGGAAGGATTGGATTGTATTTTATTGTCACAAAAATATTTCTCCATACTTGGAGTTGAAGGAGGAAGGAAAGAGGACATCTGCAATATGAAAAATAAATCAGATTGAATTATGGTATATTTCAAAATGATTGGTTTTGTCTTTCCTCAACAGGAGTTACCAATACAAAGGGCTGGTCCAGGAGCCTACCTCATGTCCACTCGGGAGATGTGGGTAATCCTGGATTTGCCGGAGCCACAGGGCTGGATGAGGTAGCGAGAGGCAAGGACAATGCCCCGCACGCCTCCCACAAGCATTGGAGCATCTACGTGCTCCACTGAGGTCTCCACTACTACACAGCTGCCACGTGCAAGATCACTACGCCAGTGTCTGGAAGAAAAGACCTTAATTAAGGCCTGACAAGTATGTGGTGAAACTTAATCAAGCATCCTTTACTTCAAAGCAGTAGAGTTACTGGCTAAGAAAATCATCTCTCTACTGAAGTACTCCCAAAGCCAACTCTTACTTTGTAGGGTGGGTGGTAAGGAAACACAAGCGAATGCAAGGTATGTACTGTATTCTCCGATATTTTGGTTATAGAACCATCTTCAGAAAGAATGAGTTGCAGGTGGAATAGTATATTGGTATACACAATATGTAGTTGTTCAACCTACAGGCCTGTGTGGAGAAATGGGCTGTGATTGCTGCCTCTGCTAGGCAGAGTCAGCCTGGCTGTGGCCCACAACAAACACATGGCTCCTCCCCTGTGATGCTGTGTTTGTGGGCCACAGCCAGGCTGACAATGTCGAGCTTTCACCAATTGTGGCCCGTTCCATTGCAAGGACCTGTACGCTGAGCCACTACTGTGTATAAATAAGTAATCATCAGCTGACTCCTAAAGTCACAGGTGTGTTTTGTTATCGTGTGTAAGGAGTTGATTTTATACCTGACCAGTTTTACCTACAGCTTCTTCAGGGAGGGGCATTGAGTGTGCTTACAGTTAGTATCTCTTATATTGGGATAGTAGGGACTCGATGCACTGCTGAGGCCAAACCTAGGTTGCTGATTGATCCTGTATCGTCTTCCCATGAACTTAGGTGCACTGAATGTTGCTGCTGGACCTGCCCACACAATGTTTTCTAACCTCTTGTTAATGTTATTGCTTCGGCTTATGCATAATGCCTCCAGCACCTTCTTCTTCTGACACACGCTATCGTGTAAGACTCTGGCCCCTTCCACTCAGGCAGATGTCCCATCTTATTGACTTGGTTCACCAGAGTGTTAAATATGCAGTGTTGTCTCATGACAGCACAGTGCTCCTTCACCATGGTAGCCAAAACCCCACAGCTACAACAGAGTCTAGAAGGAGTTTGGCTACTTGGGTGAAGGAGCACCATCCTGATGTGAGGCACTGCTGCACATCTAGCGCTCTCTGGTGAACCAAGTCAATAAGGCAGGACATATGCATGACTGGAAGGGGGCCAGAGTCTTACACTGTAACCTGTGTCAGAAGAGGTGCAAGGTGCTGCTGGTGGCATTATACATCAGCAGAAGGAATAACATTAATAAGAGGTTGAGAGATATTGTATGGGTAGGTCCAGCAGCAGCACTTGGTGCACTCAAGTTCATGGGCAGGTGACATAGGACCAATCAGTGACCTAGGTTTGGTCGTGGCAGCGCACTGTAAGTCACCACTATCCAGATACAAGGGAGTCTGGATTGTGAGCAAACTTGGTTCTCCTGAAACAGCTGTAGGCAAAAGCCAGTCAGGTACAAACCTCCCCCCCTCACTCCTCAGTGTGAAGGCTGGGTCCAGTCCTCTTTTGTCAGGACATCCTCAAGAAGTACTCCTTAACAGATGCTGGAGATGTGGTGCTGAGGAGAGGTAACATGGAGTGGGCATCAGTGCATAGTGGCCAGACTTCCTGCAACCTTGGCATGTACCTAGGGATGGGTGAAGGTTCCCAGATTTTTGATGAGGTATATAGAGCAGAGGCAGCTGTCCCTGTTTCCTCATGGGCCCTCAACATCCTGCATCAGTGAGTATAGAGGTGGTGTCGAGGGACACAATCTTGGCCACCTACTCCTTACTGTGGATGCCCTAGGGATACCATGGATACTGTGCTTCTCATCCAAGCCTCTTCATAGTTCAGGTGGTGGGCCTTACAGATGTAAATCATTGTTCGCTCCAATGGTGTAGGCATGACAGCTGTCTTGTGCACAAGTGACAAAGTCACTTTGTGCATCACCTGAGCCATGTTGAACATGGTCTGTGCTGTGAGGCTTGTCAGCAAAGCCCGAAATTCAGCTTTGTCTTCCTAGTGTTGCTCATCTATCTTGCATTAGGTGGCTGTCTCGTCTATGGTTTCCTCCTCATCCCATACAGGCCTGGGGCTTCATTTGGGTCATTTCATGCTGAGAGACCTCTTGTAGGGCAGAGCAATACTGAAGGTTCTTCTTTACTTGTCCCAAGAGATACAAGGGGGGGTGCCTGATGAAGCAAGTGGCGGCTCTCTGTCTCATCTGCCGCATGCATCAGCATCAGTATTATATATACAGTTGGGTCTCCTTATATGTCCATGCTTCACATCTGTCACCATTGTTTTCAAATCTTTTGTGCCTGCCTTTCTTTGTGGATTTACAGCTTTACAACTATTTATCATGCCTCCTAAACAAGCAAAAACGATAGATACTCATGAGTTTGGCAACAAATCAATAGATAAAACTGAAGAAGTCAGGTAAATGTATATATTATAATGCCACATGGAGTGGACTGCTAATCATGTTGTATTTAATACATGGAGTGAACTTATTGTTCTAGGCATTTTTCCTAGAGGCACAAGTTTTGGTCTCCCTCTTTATAGCTTATAAGGAGACCCAACTGTATTGTGTACATGATGTATGACATTTATGCATAATTGACACTAATTAATACCTATTTTTTTGTTGCATAGCACTTACCTAAGTACACAGTAGTCAACCGGTGGCCGAGGTGGCATTGAATTACACATATACTGGAACACCTCGGACTGGCGGTCGAGGCGACTCACAACCCGCCACTTGAACAAGCTGTCATCCCACAGGTGTCTGCAATGGGTCCAGATAATTATGAAATTGTATCAAAGAAAGCTAAGTGATTGCCACACACCCACCTAATTTAGTACAGTACTAGATTTAACACTAAACATCTGGCCTTTTACCCTTCGTTTAGGCATAATATGCAATCACTTACCTTTCTCTGATAACTCTATTTAGCAATTCTGCAGGTGGCGCCTCCACCTCTGTTGTAGCACGCCACAGCCTGAGAGGGTGACCATCACCAACTTTGCGGTACAACACCTCCACTTCTGAGTCATTGCAGTTCATGCTCACCCATCCTCGGGATCTGCCAGATACAGATTACATTCAGATTCTTTTAACACTCAAGATTTTTAAAATATTCTTTATACATTTCTTCCTGTATACGTTTAATTTAACCCTTTCAGCACCAAAGGCAATACCATACGTCCATAATGAGATATGGTCAAATAAATATTCAGCATAATCATGAAATGAAACCTTGTGCTTCTTGTGTGGTGAACCCCTACACATGGCTACAACTATCATTCAGTAACCCACAACTTCCCACACACTTCTAGTGAGTAGTGATGACCAATTGACAAAATTCAAGCTTTTAGCTAGTGTAACAAATAGGGAAAAGACAGGTGTCTGAAAATTATGGTGCACCAGACCCTTGGCAATTGGGGTGAGATCAGCAAAAAATACATTGGCGCTGAAAGAGTTAAAGTACTGTTAGAGCAAAAACTAATATTGGTTTCACTGGTTATCTGGCAACTTGATATCTCTAATCCTAATCAAAATTCAGTTTCTTAACTAACTTGTCTCTGGCTTCCTTGAAGAGTGATGTGATGCATGCATTCATGTAGGAATTCCAGTCGCCTTCACTTCTGGGGCCTCCAGGGGACCCCATACCAAGGTCCTCCAAGCAAACTGGTTGACTCTGCTCCAGGTAAGTGAAGCGACAATTGGACAGCATTTCTATTGGGACACACTGAAGCTGGCTCACCTGTGATAAATTTGTTCATTAGCCCTTTGACTACATTAAGTATTTTGGCAAACCCATCAGACAATCATTATTTTATAACCCATTCTATTTCTGTTTCACACAGGGTTATATTTCTATTTCTTTCAACAGTTCAAGGTGAAGATTAGAAATTGAAGAAAAGGAAATATTCTACTGGCTAGTAAAGAATAAGTAAAATATTGAGAAGAATGGTACTTCACCTGGAGAATCATAAGGCTGAGGCATTGGTGGGCAGCCATGTTTTCATGGAGGTCCTTCTGTTCTGGTGCACTACCTGGCCGCCGCCGCAAAGGACTTGAACCTGATGATCCGCCAACATTCAAATGGAAAAGTGATGGAGCCAGACACACAGCCAGGTTGCTTGCTGTCATCTGCCAAAGAGCCACGCGTGTGATGTTTGTTGATGACGATGGAGATTATATCAAAATGCTAAGTAAAGGCAAACAATGAGAGAACTGAAAAGTAAGGGATAGGAAAGGTGAATTATTAGCATAGGAAAGAAGAGAGAGATGGAAGGAATGGAAATATGACTTACATCCAGCTAACAAATACATTGTATATGTAAGGAAAAAGTCATTGCCTAAAGAATTATACTGAAAATAATCCTGACCAAAAATAATATATCTATATCAGAAATTTAAAGTATTACATTTTACATCAGTGGATCCATACCATTTCATATTCTGATTCTCTCTCTCTCTCACCTGGTTGAGGGGTGCATTGGCAGCCACATCAGCAAGGAAGGTTAGTAGTGCCATCAACACCTCTCTATTCTCATCAGGCAACATTAGCACTGCACACTGCAAGGCCTCTAGTCGGTGTTCATTAGGTAGATCTGAAGAGAAACAAAACATAAGGTTGGTTGCTTTCTGGTGGTGAAAGAGAAGGGAACAAAAGTAAAATGTAAAATTAAAACAAGTTTTGTATCAATCACATGAAAAACATTCACAAATACTCACACTGAAATATGGCAATGAACATTTCTGAGAGCTTGTTGGTTAGGAGAACTTCTGGCAACTCCCTGAAGTAGGTCTTAACCATGTCTGCAATGTCACATGTGCTGAAGGAGGAGTAGATCACGTCTTCCCTCTCCTCATGCAACTCGCGTAGCTTCTGGATGCGAGAGCGAACACCAGGCTTGCGGAAAATACCAACCTGAAGGAATTAAGTCGTGATGATTTGAGAAAATGTTGAGACTATTTGCAATACACACATTAATGAATATATTCATCAGATATGTGGACTAACATGAAGATGCTAAAATGAATAAAATTAAAATGTAAGAACCTGGTCAAGGCTGGTGGCCCTCAAGTACTGAAGTGCTGCCTGGATGCCTGGAGGGAGGGGTTGGCCAGTGCGCTGGGCAACAACCTGCAGAGGCACTCCGAACACCTGCCGCTCCCTGTAGTCTGGGGTCTTTGTTTTACGCATAAACTTAGGCAATTCCCAATTCCAGCCACTGCGGTTGCTGGGGCAGTAACGTTCCATCAACGCTGTTAGTCTGCAGACACACCAAAAGAATATAAGGTGAGATGATGATAACATCTCTCATTCATTCACACACACACACACACACACACACACATACACACTCTGGTAAAAAAAAAGAGACTCAGCAAAAAGTACCTGCCTTATAGAGAAACCCCACATAAAAGATTACCTACTTGCTTACAATGTAGCAAAGCAGAAAGTGCTTTTATCACAGTATTTTATCAAGTGGACAAAGAAGAGATGAAAGATGACAAGTAAACCTGGAGACATGAATATAAATAAATAGAGCAAAATGGAAGAAGGTTGTTAAAAGGATGCTAAAAAATCTGATTTTCCTCAACAAAACCATTCATATGATAAAATGGTTGGGGAGTAGTTTGAAAACTGAAGTATGAAGACATGACAACAGATAAATCCTTACACATACATATATAATTTAATAACAATTGTGAAGATTTATGACAGTATCAATCACTTATGTGTAAGACTACTTAAATTTCTTATCCTCTGCATACATTCAAACTGGGTACAAAATTTAAATACAGTATTTAGTAAGATTTACAAACCCAAAGTATTTGAGGTTAGGTACAGTCAGCTTATATGCTAAAATGCCCCAACTCCCTCTTCTTCCCCCTCCCCCATCTCTCTCTCTCTCTCTCTGACTCACCTTAGTAGTGCTCTCTTGCGCAGGTGAAGCATCTGACCTGAGCTAAATCCATTAATCTGAGTGCCCAGCTGGCGGGCAACAGGTTGGTAGGATCTCCTGTTAAAACTATGCCATCGTTCCACAGTGGCTCTGGGAGAAGGGTAGAGGTGCAGGGTTATTATTAGTAGGTTCAGCTGGATAGGTTTCTGCTTAAATATACAACTCCTCTCTAAAGTGTAAACAAAAGTATGGGGAAAACACACAACCCAACCAATTTGTTCAAAACACACAAATTAAAGAAAATCCTACAAAAAATAAGCGCACTTTTTCACACATGAAAGTTGAACAAGGCCTCTGAGTGATTACTGGCCTTTTTCTGCTACTTGGTATTGAGTCCAAAGTCACCATATATATGAATTAAAAATGTTTGAATGCATTGTTAGTGACTAAAAAATCTACTAATAAAAATGAAAGAAAGCATGTAAAGAATGACCAATAGTTTACAATTTGACTACACTAGATTTTTCAGAAATATTTCTTGGAATGTTAAACCAACACACTTATGAACTTCAGCTGGGTTTGAGGTCAAGGCATCACTCACTCACTCCTTCTGCTACTACCTGAAATGTTAGTGAGGAAGAGGAGCTCACCTGCCACGAGAGGTGGAGTCGTCATTGTCTTCATCATCGTGGGTGGAAGGTAGTGGGGAGTCTCTGCTTTCGCTACTCCCAGATCCCTCAGGAACACTGGTCTCTGCACGATTAAAGTGCCAGTGAGGAAAAGAAACCATATAGTATAATAAAGTAAGACATGCAGGCAAATAGGAGTTCCAGTGGATGGTCTTTCATATCTCATTTCCCTCACAAACCTTCCCTCTTTATCGTAATTTGTCCCATTCCCTCACACCCAATCCCATGTCCCTCCACCCACCAGAATCCAGGCCTTCAGGTTGGTAGTCGTGGTACACCTTGTTGCAGATGATGAGTGGTACATTGTCATATACAGAGTGCCGATCCTCGCTAGGGCTTGGGGGAGGCGAGGCTTGATCTTCTCCACTAGCCTTGTCTACACCTGAGAAAAATAGATTGTATACTGACCTGGTTAATTGTCACTTCATCCCCACCTCTCTCTCTCTCTCTCTCTCTCTCTCTCTCTCACATACTGTATACACACACACACACACACTCACCTCCTCGAATGCTGGCCAAGAAATTTTCCCTGGCGCTCTGTGAGTCTTTCCCATAGTTGAGTGAGCCTGTGTGTCTCACCTGCCCCGACCTGGACCCACTGCCCCGGCTGCCCCGCTGGTGCTTTGGGGATGACGACGTTGGGGCCTGAGGAAAGGAATGCAAAATGTGGATAAGATGATTTATTTCTTGCATTTTTTAACATATGCACTCATATTTATTTTTTTAGATTGAATATAATCCTTTTTCAGTTTTTCTTTTATATTTATGCACTCATACATTTTTTTTTAGATTGTATATAATCCTTTTTCAGTTTTTCTTTTATATTCATTGTCCACGTACTGTACATAATTATGCTTTTGAACATACATGATTTTTATATTAATTTTTTTCTCTGATAACATGCTGTGATATTTTTTGTGTGGTAAAGAATACTGCGTAACAGGAACAAGTTTGGAATGCTGCAAGGCTCTTTCCCACGGATTTCTCATATTCCACACACCAACAAAAAAACATGCTGGTGAAATTTTTACACTTGTGACCTTGATTCTGTGAACATACTTTACTGCTTCTCCCCTTTGCATATTATTCACTTATATGAAAGGCTAATAGTGTAAGACAACATCTGTGTGCTTTGCTAATGGTTCTGTAGTGAGACAAGGAGCACCACTCACCGGGGAAGCCATGGAGTTGGAATTTGCATCCGTGAGGTAGTGGTGTCGCCAAGTCTGTGGTGAATACTCTGAGTCACTGTGAGCCCCACTGCCGCCACCTGCTTCTGTCCCACTAGCTCCGCGGCGTGGCAACCTGCGGCGGCGACGGGCACGGGACAGGGGTGTGGAGCCTTGGGAGTGGTCTGAGGAGTCCTAAGGCAAGGAACATGATGGGAAGGTTAATAAACAATGCTATTGTCTTGTTCTCCATAAATGGTATATACTAGGCATCTCTCATGAACCATAAATGGTAAAGATAGGCTTCTCTCATGAACCACAACTTTGTGAGTTATGAAATACAAAGAAACAGTACTTTGATGATTCACCTACGCAAGAATATGTGTTGCAGCACAGAGGATGTGGCTGTTTGTTATGCAAATGTACATAAATAGTATTCTCACTACCAATGGCTTTGTTTCACTCCATCATGGACCAGTGGAGTTGGTAAGTTGAGAAAGGCAAGCAATCTGATAAGATGATTCTCTACCATGGCAGAACATATGTTGATTATTCTTTAAATATAATTTTCCCATTGAAAGATCTACAAGAGTCTACAGAACAAAACTCATTCCTGGAATCACAAGTGAAGTTGGGAATTGATCAGAGAATCAGTAACATCACTATTACATTCATATTTTGCACTCAAGATTCTACTTCACCACTATTTAATCAATCCAATTCTGAGGTCCTGCAATGGAACTAACAACCTAAAATGGTGTAAACATGAGGGAAGGTGGAAGAATACTTCATGTTTACTTAACATTCTTAAGTCTCAATAACTGCAATAGTGTTTATTTCTTCTATCAATGTGTCTTACCTCTCCCATCAGCTCTCTGGTGGTGGTGGTGGTGATGGTAGTGGTAGCAGTGGCTGGGATGGTGGTTATGGTGGTGGAGGCAGCAGCGGCAGGGGTGGATGTGGGGGAGGTTGTGGTGGTTGAGTGGGAGGTCAGCATGGGTGAGGCCTCAGTGGGAAGGTCAACACAACCTAGATGACCCACCCTCTCCCGCATCCCTGCCTCGTCCACCAGCTGAGGGGGAAAGTGAGTAGGGATCAGTTCGGATAGGTGTGGTTATCATTAGCACCTGATCTGACTGACATGCAGGTTAGTTGTCAGCCTTTCTTTGGTTGAACTGTAATTCACATCAGGTGCAATAGTAAAAGTCAGAACACCACTAATTAGTGGTTAGTTTACAGCTTTTAAGACTTAGCAGGAAATTTCTTTCAACATTCTATCCAATTTTCCTATTTCTTCATGTTAAGATACACATATCAATATACATTCAAGCACAAGTGAATATAAATTTTCACCAAACAGAGGATGTAGGTGTAAATATCAAATAAGGATATTCATGGATAAGGATGCAGTTGTGTTCATGATTTTGGTATAAAATCACTAAATAATACCCTTTATGTATTTATACAATACATTCATAATGATTATGGGAAATTCTTGTATATGACTCATCCTCTGAGTGTAGTTAGGATGTCAAAACAAACGCAGATATTTACATACCAAATCACAAATGCATATGCTGATGCTTCATTTACTAGAATTGCAGAAACAAAGATCTGATACATTTCTAATCCATATCATCACTATTATTAATTTCATAACCATTGACTTATCAACACTAGTTACACCGCAGGCACCATTAACAGTAAGCTATCACTTTTACCAGCTATCAATTTCAATATTCTCATCATGACAACCAACAACAAAACACACACACACACACACACACACACACACACACACACACACACACACACACACACACACACACACACACACACACACACTCGTTGAAAAAGGTCAGAGGCCTCGTACGTGCAGCGAACACACTATTGAAATTGTAAACGTATTTCCCCAAATTCAACCTGATGCCAAGAACTTCACATCAGTGACTACTACTAATACAAAATAATATCGATAAATACGTAAACGAATAAACTAATAAACAAATGTAACTAAACAACTTCAATAATAACTACTTTTTCTCTTTTTCATCATTTCTATTCGTTCATTCACCCGCTATTCTAATAACTACCACCACCAAACCAACAACTAACCTTAGGGCTGCTGATGATCACTACGCCATCCCTGTGTCTTTTCTTCTTCTTGTTCTTGAGTGACTCCATCCTTCTTAGCAACGCCTTGGCTCCGTCCTTCAGCCTCTCAGACCCGGAGCGCTTGAACTGAGATAGCAAGGCCTCGTCCGGCACCTCGAGCCCCTGCGACTCTCCACCGCCACCTGAAGTGTAAAAAGCAGAAGGCGTTAGGGGTGGTGGTGGAGGTTGGATAAGAGGCGGGGGAGTGGGTGTTGTGTGGGGTAAAGGTGGTGGTGCTAATGCTGGTGGTATGCGCTTCTTGAAGGCGCGCGCAAAGTGGTTCGATTCCCGGGTCAGGTTGGAAGTTATTTGGACAAGACTTCTATTCAAGTGTGTCGCCCCTGTCCACCTAGCAGTGATTAGGTACCTAGTGTAAGTCGGAAGTTGTGATCCGCTGCTGGGTAGGAGAAATAAACTCCGAATAAAAATGTACGGGGTGGCCTGATCACCCCGGGGTCTAGTCCCCACTAGGCTTGTTGGCGCTATCTAGCAGCCACGCATTGAGTTGTCAGATGCGACTGGGTAGACTTGTGTGAACATTAGGAACATAGGATTTGTATAACCTGTACATGTTCAGCCAAAAAAAAAAAAAAAAAAAAAAAAAAACTTTCCAATAAACCGTATATTATTATTATTATTATTATTATTATTATTATTTATTATTATTATTATTATTATTATCACTTTATTATTATTATTATATTATTAATATATTACACACACACACCCACACACACACACACACACACACACACACACACACACACACACACACACACACACACACACACACACAGATACAAGACAAACAAGTGTCATTAGTACCTTTTACGGAATACAACGTTCACTTATCATTATTGTTATTATCATCATTGTCGTTATTAGCATTATCAAAACGATTGTAATTCAATAGATTCCATTTAATCAAACCACTAAAGTCTAAAGATTCGTGTGTGTGTGTGTGTGTGTGTGTGTGTGTGTGTGTGTGTGTGTGTGTGTGTGTTCAGACAAGTTCAGAGTACGATCACGTATCAATAGGAAATTAAGAGTAGAAAATCTAATTTATGTAGAATCAAATTAATAAGTGTAACAATTTGTTAGAAAGTAAACATATAATCGATGAGCAAATGAAAGTTTTTGGTAACACACACACACACACAGATAGATAGATAGATAGATAGATAGATAGAGAGAGAGAGAGAGAGAGAGAGAGAGAGAGAGAGAGAGAGAGAGAGAGAGAGAGAGAGAGAGAGAGATAACCAAAATGAAAAAAGGATCATTAAAGTCCGATATCATATGGACGCAAGAAAGGGTTCCAAGTCCCCATCGAACGCCATTATGTGAAGCAAGTCTCACTTCACCTATCATCTTTATGCGGAGCTCCATTAGTGCATAGGTTAAGGAGTAATGCAGGAAGGCAGCAATTGCGATTTTAATTGGATACCAGAACAAAGAAAAGAAAGAGAAGAAGAAGAAGAAGAAGAAGAAGAGGAAGAAGAAGAAGGAGAAGAAGAAGAATCGCTTTACTGTAACCATTGACGTGTTTTCAGATATTTTCTTTCTGTCGTGAGTTTTAGAGACGAGTTTAAATTCATATGGGTTCAATGATCTCAACCACCACCACCACCACCACCACCATTTCACTAAGTCAAGTATCGTTTTGCATTTGGAGAACTAGATCGTAAGTCAACAATAAATATATACGAAAATAGCAAATAAATAATAGTAAATGCGCTAGAAAAAACGTGTGTGTGTGTGTGTGTGTGTGTGTGTGTGTGTGTGTGTGTGTGTGTGTGTGCGTCGCGTCCCTATGTAGCGATCACTCCATTCGTTTAGGTTACATATATTCCTTACCAATCCCATAGAGTAACACTTCAAAATTACTCGTAACAACCAAAGATATATCATTAAATAAAAAAAAGAATAAAGGAAAAAAAAAAGTGATAACAGAACTACACTATTCCAGTCACGATTTCTAAATGAAGACGCCGCAAAAAAGGATAATTGAGCAACCAACCTTCCCAGTATCCTCCCTACCATGCTCCTGCCAAACTCTCGAGCGAAGGAGATAATGGTCGGTATTCAGAAACACTACTCTCTCTCACCACTACTGTTTTCCAAGACCACAGAGATAATTAACGGGGTTTTCAAGAGTGTTTCTGCAGTTAATAATGTAGAAATCTTGTCACTCTGTCTCTAGAACCGTAAAATCAACTTGGAAACCTCGTGTAAATTAAGAAAAAAAATCTTTCGAAACAGTAGAAGTGAAGCAAAGAAGTTTTTTAAGAATACGGGCCATAGTAGGATAGATGTAGGATACGTGTTTATGAAGACTTTCAAAATCACTTGTGCAACTATTAATCCGAATCCAATTAAGCTTATCGGGCGCCAGATAACCTCAAGTGGTGCTAAAATATCGGTAATAAAAATAAATGAATAGGAAAAAGAAAGGTATGAGTTTTTGAGGAGAGATTTCATGAAGATGACACGTTTCAAGGGGAGTCAAAAGTGTGTGTGTGTGTGTGTGTGTGTAATCAGTACCTCAGACGGTGATGATAGTTATAATGGTGCTAGAGAGAGAGAGAGAGAGAGAGAGAGAGAGAGAGAGAGAGAGAGAGAGAGAGAGAGAGAGAGAGAGAGGTGGTCGGGCATCGCTAAACAGGAAGCTTGATATATTATGGCATTTTCATCACCTTTCAGTGCTGCCAAAACAACAATTCTTCCCGCTTGTCATAATTCTCTCTCTCTCTCTCTCTCTCTCTCTCTCTCTCTCTCTCTCTCTCTCTCTCTCTCTCGTCTCTCTCTCTCTCTCTCTCTCTCTCTCTCTCTCTCTCTCTCTCTCTCTCTCTCTCTCTCTCTCTCCCTAACACATAAGTCGAGCTGATAAGAACACTATTTTCCAGACAACTAAATATGGCACCTCCAAATGAAAGAAAATAATTACCGTTCCCTCAAGAATCTTTATATTTCTAACCTTGAAAAATGACTCCAAACAAACTTCGATGATTTAGCTACAAACTAAAGAATAAAACAATATACATATTATCTAACCTATCTAATTAATTCCGTTACTAGCACACACTATCATCACTACAGCTATTCCTCTATTCTCCTCTTTCTACTATTATTTTTACGTACTATAAGCCCCTATTACTATTAAAACTACCACTACTAATACCACCATTACCAAATACAGTATAATTTCATAATCCAGAGGCGATACCTGCGCAAATTTCAACCAACTTCAATTATTATATTTCACTCAATACAAAGTTGCTTCCTGGACCGTCTTTTGTGCATCATAATAGCCCCCTGATGCCTGCGCTAAGTGGACAAGCGTGTTGGGGCAAACCTGTCGTGATTCTATCTTGAAACTTATTACTCCTCGGTTAGCGGTGATGGTGGTGGTGGCTGGAGAGGGAGGGAGCCGGCAGGTCAGGAGGGAGATGCCACACCGGAAAGTTAGAGTAATAAATGTGAAGAACTCGAGAGATAAGGAGTTCGTCAGAGTGTTAGGCGAAAGAGCATAGACGTCAGAGTTTCTCAAGTATAACACACACACACACACACACACACACACACACCCCTCGAACCGGATATACAACATTATCCGCTCTTCATTCTTTACTAGTCCGTGTTTTCGCTTTGCTCAATCCCTTCAGTACTGGGACGCATTTTTAACTTGAGTTTTTGTTTGATTAGGCGATTTTATTGATGTTAGGAAGGGCCTATGGAGGTCAGAAGATTAATGGCCAGAATCTGTACTATTTTGATTCCCACACGAGTTCCTGAAGATGTATAAAATCGACAGATAATAACCAGAATGAATATGAAAGTGCATCCCAGTACTGAACTTTTTCTTTGATAGATATGGCCAGTATGACGCTGATGGACTCTTAATTTCAGAAGCTCCAGTAACACAATTAAACATCTCGATCTCACTCTCGACTCTGAAACGTTTTATTCAACTGCTGACACGATTTTTTAAACCTCTAATACTTTATCGAATCATCTCACGTACGACAAAATAAAAGCACAGCCAATGAAAGGATCCAAATATGTCACTCGATCTTCTCTCTTGTTTTCACTTGCATCTTTGGGAATGGTATCCTAACCTTGCGCCGGAACTATTTGTTATGCTAGAGGAGTTTCAGATGACTCTTCTATTTACATAAAGTGTTGCGCATTCCTCTGAAATGACGCGCACGTGAAGGGAAATCCTGAATGAGACGAAAACCAAACTTTACTACATTCATCTTCTATTAAGAGTTGACAGAGGACAGAGGACGTTATGCAATTCTCTCTCTCTCTCTCTCTCTCTCTCTCTCTCTCTCTCTCTCTCTCTCTCTCAAACACAAGCACCACATACGTATATACGGGGAATGTTATGCAGTAGAAAAAAAAAGAAAAAAAAAACGTGTTAAGAAGAAAACAGGAAAAAATGGAAATAAATAAATTGTAAACAAAGAAACCAGTGTTGTAGAGAGACTGGTCATAGTACGCCAAAAAGATAACAAGACATAAATCCAGAACACACACACACACACACACACACACGAACATAAGAAAATGAAGGAAGCTGCAAGAGGCCGCAATATCTATTTCGTGACAGTCCCTATGTGAACACCTCTGCCTATTTCCACCTATCATACTCATCCATAAACTTATCCAATCTTCTTTTCACACACACACACACACACACACACACACACACACACACACACTAACTAACTAATACGTCCACTCCGATATGAATGCGTCACCTTTACGAAATCTCTTCCGCGAACCTCATGTCTTGTTTTTATCACAGCCACTCTGTATGACCTCTGAGTGGCCGGGTGACAATCTTTGGCTCGTTAATCTTAATTCAATTCACCGTGGCATCACCATTGCGCAAACCGTCTGCTGGTGTTAGTGTGTCGTCACCACCACGTCATCGCCTCGGGGAATTCACAGGTCTACTGTTTGTTTTATTGGGGAGGGTGGAATGAAGGGAAGGAGGCAGGAGGAAGGGTGTATCTTGACGGAGAAAGTGAAGAATGTTAAACTCCTGAAGCATCTATTCGAGAGGGAAAGGAGATAAAAGAGAATAAGGAAACGAGGAAATGGGTGACTGAATTAGAGTGCTGTAGCTTTTATTACCAGAAAGGGAAAGGGAAGGAATGCCTATGAATGAAAAGAATGAAAGTGAAAGATTCCTCAAACATTCATCTGCGAGGGAAAAGGGAAGAGAATGTTTATGGATGGAGAAAACATGATAAACGAGACTTCCATCACATGTATCTGAACGAGAAAGAGAGAAACTGTCCATTAACGAAGAGAAAAACTGAGATAAGGGGAGGCTGTCTGTGAGAGAAAGAGAACAGAGAGAGAGAAAAACAGCAAAGGAAAAAACAGATGGGAAAAGTAAGCAACAAAGAGGTGAGGAAGGAGAAAACAAACGAAGGAAATGAGGCCGATAGAGGAGTGTTGAAGAGGCTGGGAGAGGAATTGAGAGAGCCTGAATGAGAGAGACCAGCTGTGACGATGAAGCAGGATGGGAAGAGGACCATACCCAAGAGGAAGGCAGTGGGAGAGAACGTGAATATGAGAGCTGTGAGAACGTGAGGAGTGGCTGGCAATGAAGGGAATGCACGAGTGAATGACGTTGAGGGAAGGAGATGTATGAATGGTAGTGATGAGGAAATGTATGAAGTTGTGTGAGTGAGGGGATGGGGGGGGGGAGGGTTTATGTATGAAGGATTTCCCAGGAGACTAAAGGCGCCTGGGAAATGGAGAAACAAGTAGCGTCCCGAGAACTCCCTCACCGATGCCATGAACTGTAATGCACCAGAGAGAGAGAGAGAGAGAGAGAGAGAGAGAGAGAGAGAGAGAGGAGAGAATTACAAGTCTCACTCTGACAAACAAAACTGTGTGTACTTTCCGTCAAGTGTACGTACTTCATCGCTACATGTACGTCAGTTCTGTCGTAATATTCTTTTTTTTTTTCAGGGAGATAGTGGGAAGGCGTTGGGTCAGATGAAGCAGATGCCTTAGGTTAGGTTAGATTAGGTTAAAGAAAATGTAAGAGAAAAAAAAAAACTAAAATCATATAGAAAAGAAAGAAAATGTAAGAGAAAATATAAGTAGATAGACGTAACGTTAGGTTTCATAAGGTAAGATAAAGCAAATGTGAGATAGTAGTGAGGGAGTTAAGTTAGGTTCAAGTTAGTTTAGATGACGTTGGAGGTTAAGTTGAGAAAAAAAAGTGAGAGAAACTACAAACAGATAGGCAGACAAAAAGTTAGGTTTCATAAGGTAAGATAAAGCAAATGTGAGATAGTGGGAAGGAGTTAGATCAGATGAAGCAGATACATTAGGTTACGTTGGGTTAAAGAAAATGCAAGAGAAACTACAAACAAATAGACATAAAGTTAAGTTTCATAAGGTAATATGAAGAAAACGTGAGATAATGGAAAGGAATTAGGTCAGATGAGGCAGTTACGTTAGGGAGTTACGTCACGTTAAAGGTAAGGCTAAAAAAATGTGAGAACAGAAACAAACAGATCGAGTTTA
>CM035181.1:11401265-11402682 GCA_020233015.1 Callinectes sapidus
ATTGAGATGAACGCAGGGCACCGCTGGGAAGGCCTAACTGTTGAACGGATGGTTGGACGGATGGTTGAAAATTAAACGACTTAGACAGATTTAGAGCAAAGTACAGTGAATTAAGAGAGGCTTAAGAGGGTCCTTTGAGTTACCACATGCGTTAAATTCAACTTGAAATCCGAAAATAAAGCCTCAGTAGGTGGATCATGTTAACTTAAGCAACACGTACGATAATGACTGACTCGTAAGGAAAATACGAAACGGGATTCAACAATTACTTGAACACAATGCTTCTGAACATCAAGTAACAAGAAAAGGCTTTGGGATTAATGCATATTGACTGTTGTTATTGTTGTTGTTGCTATTAGGGTTGCGAAGATCGTTCATTAAGGGAGACATGTCAGCTTGTGGCCACTGCTTAGGTAGGGTTGAAGAGAAAAGAACCAACTACCTGTCTCACCAAATAACTAACTGCCCAAGACCGAACTCGCGCCACTACGACCGCGACCCGACCACTTCACCACAGACCCACCCAACTTCCATTAACCCCTTCAGTACTAGGACGGGTTTTTATATTCATTCTACTTATTATTTGGTAATTTTATATAGCTTCCAAAACTCATGTGGGGATTAAAATAGTAGACTCTGGCCATTAATCTTCTGACTTCCATAGACCCTTGCCAATGTCAATAAAATAGTCTAATCACAACCCAAACTCGTGGTAAAAATGTGTCCCAGTACTGAAGGGGTTGAGTAACGTAAAACTTGAGACCAAATACTACTAATAATAGAGAACAGTCAGCGCCACTGATACGGCACCACTCATGATGATGATGATGATTGTTACCTTCACAAGCAAACTGCCTACGTCACTCTTTCAACTCGGGAAATCCAGGTGAAAAAAAGCTGCCTCCTTTTTCTTAATTTTCACATAAAAAGCTGGAAAGTTAAGGTAAACTGTAAAGCACTCACGCCCTGGACATGACAAAGGCAACTAACTATACCAATATGTGCACAAGCTGATGAAAATGTTATCAAAGCAAAAAGTCTTGAAATCACTGGAAAATAAATAAGATAGTTTGACGATTACTAAGAGAGGAAGTTCAGGCGATTCAATATCCAAATGTTTAATGGTTTGCCTTCACAAATCATGATAAAAACACGAGAGACTTTCCGTGTGATGTGACGTGCAAATGAAGAGCTACGTAGCAAGTATTGTACCGTAAGAACGAGTATAAAAATCATAGCAAATGAGGATGATTAGCGTAATAAACATCGAAGAACATTATTTTAACACATTTACTAATTCCGGATGATGTGTGCCTTTTTCATGTACATATTTCTACAGATCTTGACGAGAGAGAGAGAGTGAGAGAGAGAGAGAGAGAGAGAGAGAGAGAGAGAGAGAGAGAGAGAGAGAGAGAGA